>JBAKBP010027393.1:0-30190 GCA_037953745.1 Lithodes maja | reverse complement strand
AAAGGCACATCAAGGGAATGGTCCCTCTCCTTCCCTCATTATGGGGGCCTAAATGTTCGGCTGGGTGGCTGAGTATAGGCTTATGACCGATCACTCATAAATAAGTAGGTGTGATTTGTGTGTGGTTCGGACTCTAATCGCCACCTAATCCTGTGTTAATCAGGATGGCTCGTATATCTTACGAGGTGTTTTCGGCCTGCGTACGTATATGATCATAATCAGTACGAGAAGGTCTCTTGAGAGGGCTGATGGAATTCACCGACATTGCCACAACATTCGATTCGTGTCATGTTGTGCTCCAAATTGTAAATGTGTGACTGTTAGTCTACATCTTCCTTCACAACATAGTTATTTAGGCTCATTTGTTGTAGTTGGTCCATTTTCTGTCGTTATGGAGAATATTGAAGGCACAGACAATTGTCACTATATATATATATATATATAATATTATATATATATATATATATATATATATATATATATATATATATATATATATATATATATATTGTATTTACTTATTTACATGTTTAATCTAATACAGGTCCATTACAAAATGTCGATAAGTTCATTTATTGTATATTGTAAAAAAAAAACTTCACTTAGCACAATTTGCTCATGCATATTAGGCATTCACTTCCTAAACATTTTTGCTCAAATATTAATATTACATAATGGAAAATTTAGCATTTGATCTGTGACTTGACGTCATCGAAATAATACTATTGCGGTATTAAAAAATAAGGCATGTTATATTGAGCTGTTCTTGGCCTTTATCTAAAGATAAATGTAATTTAATGAACTCTTTCACAATTACCTCTCTCGCAAATAGCCACCAATTGCCATTTTTCTAGGATATGATTTGTAATTAAACCAAAATTAATTGAGCATTATTTTTGTTGGCAGTGCATAGATAGACGAAACGATGTTGAGTTTGTGATAGAACTATCGAAAGGGATATTTGTGGCGGACTATGTGATAAGCAATGCCAACAAAATAGCAATATTCGTGATTCTATACGTGTTTTCCGAGATGAATCCAATTAGCCTTTAAACCCTTCTGTACCGGTGACATCCTTTGCATTATACTCTGGCAACTATTAGACGATTGTATTCAGCTTAGGAAGGACGTCTAACAATATTAATGCATCCTTTAAGCTACCATATATCATTCCAAAGCTTCATAAAATCGTTTAAAAGTAGCTGAAATCAAACACAAAAGACGTCGGTGGCACAGAAGGGGTTAACATAAGAACATAAGAACATAAGAAAATGGGAGTCTGCAGAAAGCCGATTGGCCTAAGCAAGGCAGATCCCTGTCCCACACAACCCCAATTACAAAGCCCAATTATAGGCTCAACACTCTAATACCCTGAGGATCATCTTACCAAAACGGTTAGAGATTAACGCAGGATTACGGGGTCTGCAGAGCGCTGATTCGCCCAACCCGGCTAATCCCCCTTTACACCCAACCCTTCTCGTCCATATGCTTATCCAATTTTATCTTAAAGCTCCCTACCGTTTTTAATCCCACTATAGCACTTGGTAGTCAATTCCACCCATCTACAACTCTGTTACCAAACCAATATTTGCCTATATCTTTTCTGAAACTAAATTTATCTAATTTGAAACCATTGGTACGAGTTCTTTCGCTATCACTGAGCTTTAGTACATTTGTCATGTCCCCTTTGTTAATCCCACTAACCCACTTGAACACCTCTATCATATCCCCTCTAACTCTGCGTTTCTCTAACGAATGTAAACCTAATTTCTTCAACCTTTCTTCATACGGAAGATTTCTAATATTATGGATCATTTTTGTCATTCTACGCTGAACTCTCTCCAATGAATCTATGTCCATTCTGTAATAAGGACACCAAAATTGGACAGCATAATCCATAATTATGGGTCTCACTAATGACAAGTAAAGTTTTAAGATAACATCAGCAGTTCTGTTACTCACACTCCAAGAGATGAACCCGAGAATCCTGTTTGCCTTATGTGACGCATGTCGAGTATGAGCATGCTGTACAGAACGCCCAGTCAGGCCCCACCCTCGCTAGGATCGTCAGGGCAGGAACTTTGGCTGTAGTCTGTGTAGAGTTTCCTAACTCAGTTTATGTGAACCGTTGTACTATAAGTATTATAATTATGTATTTTGTTTTCTTTTAAGTCAACGAGTTCTATTTTAAATCATTATATATAAGTATTGTGTGTGGGAGATTTATATATATATAATGATGTGATGAGAGAGAGCGAGTTATGTAACGGAGGACAGTGTGCGCGCCACGAGGTGTGTAGGCCTCACTCCCTCCTCCCTCCTTCCCCCCTCCCTCCCCCCTCATCAAGCGCGTGGGAATCCTTTGTCGATCCCAGATTGAGAGAGAGAATGTGACGTCATGATTGCCGTTATGCTCGCTACGGGGCCGAGTATAAAAGGGAGGTCTCGCCATTTTTAGATCAGAACTCATCAGGCAAAGCGACCTCTCATATCCCTTGCAACTATCCATATTCTTCCGACTGATGTGAACTTTCTCTACTCTCTGAACAGCCTACCTTCTTCTCTTCTCGTCCCTGTTTAACCTCCATGACCCCTTTGGTGCAGATTTAGTCAGCCAAAGTATTATCGCTTGAGTTCTCACGAGATAAGTGCCTGTTAGATAGCCTATTTTGGAAGGGTCAACTAGAATAGGATTGATTGATGTTTGTTGCACTCGTATATGTATTTCCCTGTGTACTATTATTCATGTTCCTGTTTTCTGCTGGTTTAGGTAATGCTAGACTGGGATAGGGTTCCTCGAGTTGTGATTTCCTATGAGTGCTAGGTTGGTTGAACCAGCACAATTGCAACGGAGACGTGGGAAGCCTAGGGGGTCTTTTTGATTGTGTACCGTGGGAGTTTAGCACTGTGTTGCGAGTGAGGGCTTTTGCCTGTGCCACCCAACACTGTGCTATCTCATTTGCTTGACTTTGAGAGGATCGCCAGGAGAGAACCAGATACTAGTGATCTGGATCTCTCAAGAGAGCATCCCGTCAATTACCGTAATTTGGCCGCACAGTCTTAAGGACCTCGCTAGGCTACGAGCCGCTTGCTCAGCCATTTGTCTCTTAACCTTAGATATCCCAGCTAGACTTTGCTCGACCAGCAGATACAGTATAGTATTGAAGCTTCTCCTTATGTATATTATTGTTTAAGCACTATTGATTTCATGCGTGGCACGCTTAGCTACTTCAGAGATTAGTGGCCCACGAGCACAATCTTAGTAGGCTATTGCCAGTGCATTGTCGGAGTACTTCTTCTTAATGTTTGCCATATCCTAATTGCTTATTCTTATAATTCTTCTTATGTCAATTTAAAGCCTTTAATTACCAGTGAGTTAATTCCAATTAAATTGCTGTTTCAAAATCCGATTACTTTACGTATTCGAGAAGCATCTAACTTATCAGAAGATTCCTTGCTTGATGCTCGAGGACTATTGTTTAACGTAACGTAATAGTGCCGATCCGAAGTAGAGGGGTGAGGACTTCTAAAGTTCTTAGTTCAAGGTGGATTACTTCGGCTCGGCAACACTATTCTTTAGTGTTGTAGTACTTTCTTCTTTGTTGATTGTTGACCAGCTAACCCGACTAGAATCTATTAGTCTGTTGTGTGAAACGCTAGTACCGAGTTCTTGTATACCCCGTTATAGCAGATAGAACTCTGGAGGGTAGTGCCGTTTTTTGTTCGGCTGGCAGTACTCTGGGGTTGGGATCGTGTGTTTCCGTTGTGGCAGCGAGCCATACTCGAGTCCTGTGTAAGAGCCCCTAGTGTACCCGAGTGCCCGTTCGTAACAAATGGCGACCTTGCTTAGATTTTGTGAACAGTATAATTTTTTGCAGAGTTGTACAAACATTTGTTTGTTCGTACTTTAGCTGTGCATATTGAAGAATATTTTTTTTTGTAAGGCAATTAGGAGAGCATTTAAGAAGACTCCAGTTAATTTAGTAATTAGTGCTTGCATAAGGGAGTTTAACCACTTTTGTCTCGAGAATTTTTTGTGAACTTCAGTATGTCGTGCCCTAGTATTGACGAGGAGCGAGAGATGCTATTTGAGGAGGTGCCGTTAGTAACTAGTGAGGAGGATGCTAGACTTTTTGTGAGTAAGCAGTACCACGTGACGGAGGAGAGGCTGACTGGGGTGAATGTTTATGGCTTGCACCTGATAGCCAAGGTTTTGGGTCTATCCAATGTGGGAGGGATGTCCAAGGGGGAGCTGATTTCCTGGGTGTTGCGTGGGCGACATGGGGTTTCGGAGGAGAGGGCGTTTGGGGGGGTTCCTCCCCAGATCCCCTCTCACTCGACTCCCACAGTGCCGTCCACTCAGTTGCCGGAGGTTAGCACTCTCCCACAGAGGGATGAGCATTGGAAGATTGGAGTGCCCTCGGGCGGTGCGTATGGTGGTTCCCCAGTTCTTGCCCCCCCTCCTTCAGTAGTGGCAGCTCCCTCTTCCGGCCTGTCTCCTGAGATGATATTTAAACTCGAGCTTGCTAAAATGGAGAATGAGGCTAGGAAGCAGGAGATGGAGAATGAGTCTAGGAAGCAGGAGAATGAGACTAGGAGGCATGAGATTGAGGCGGAGAATGAGACTAGGAGGCACGAGGCTGAGCTTAGGTACGACTCAGAGAAATATCGTGCTCAGATAGACTTAGATAAGACTCGTGCAGAGTCGACAGGGATTCGGATGGGCCGGGAGGGCCAAGTAAGAGAACAGTCCTTGTCTCACTTAGTCAAATTGGTGCCGGCATTTAGTGAAACTGAAGTCACAGAATTTTTTAATCGTTTTGAGAAGAAGTGTAGGGAGCATAATTGGCCTGAAGAGAAGTGGGCAGCTCTGGTCTCCTCAAGACTTACGGGTAAGGGTCTGAAGGCTTATGATGCACTGCCTTTAGAGTCTTGCATTGACTACCCAGAATTGAAGAGAGCTGTCCTACGGGCATACGAGTTGCAACCAGAAACATATCGATTGAAGTTTCGGGGTGTTACAAAGACTAGGGAGGCGACCTTTCTTGAACATGCCCGGGACTTAAAAGATGCACTTGCTAACTGGACACGTTCTGAGAAAGCTGAGACGGCCGAACAGTTGACTGAGCTGTTTCTGCTCGAGCAGTTTTATAAGTGTACTGGTGCAGATATGACTTTAACTATTAAAGAAAAGAACCCTAAAACTCTACAGGAGGCAGCTGAGATGGCTGACCTCCGGCTATCACTAATTCGTGGGTGCGGGTCTGCCCAGCGTAGTGAGGCAGGTAACAAGGGGCGTGACGCCCCACCCCCCCGAGTTAGTAATATATCTTATGCAAACAAGTACAAGAGTTATGATACCAAGACTGACCACAAGACTAGCACCGTCCCATTTAAGAAGGGGCCGGGCCCTTCCCAGTACCAAGGGAAGCCCAAAGGGGAGTTAGAGTGTTATCAATGTCATAAAAAGGGGCACTTTGCAAGAGTCTGTCCTAGCAAACCACCTACAGCAGCTGTGTCTTTGGCCTGCAACATTGGTGTGTCTCTGAAGCCTTCTGAGTTTGCCCGGGGCAGTTCGTCAGAGGCTGAGGCACAGCCAGTGCAGAAGCACCTGGGAGGCTCGAACCCTGCTCAGGATGTTTTTTGCGACCATAGAGGACGGGGTTGCGTGATGTGGGCGGGGCGCAAGCATGGAGTAGAGGTCTTGCGTGATACAGGTGCTTCCCAGACTTTGATGAAAAACTTGACTGGCTACCCTATAAATGCGGCTCGGGTGGTGGTGGTGCAGGGTATTAATGCAACTCGGTCATACCCGCTGGTGCGGTTGGAGTTGGAGGTGGATGGTGTGGCACGTGAATTGGATGTTGGGATTGTGGAGAAACTGCCAGTGGAGGGCGTCGACCTTCTTCTCGGCAACGACTTTGCAATGCCCGCTTCTGAGGTTCTACCCTTAGTCGTTGCCGAGAGGCCGGCCGACGTGAGTAGGGAAGAGCGAGAGTGGGTCGAGCGGTGCCAGGCACAACCCATGGCGTGTGCTGTCACCCGAGCTCGGGCAGCTAAAGTGTCACAGCCTAGTCCTCCGTCTTCAGACCAGCAGAGGAACGATCAACAGGAGGAGGCTAAAGCTGGAGTTGGTTTTAAGAGTTTTGACTCGGCGGCTCTCCTGGGTGATTCAGTATTAGCACCATTACTTAGTTCTGGAGTAGCCCCTGGGCCTGTCATCGAGAGTGACGAGGCTGGGCATGACGAGTCTCCACGACAGCAACGTTATGAACATCGAGAGAGACAGAGGGAGCAGCTCAGTATCGGGGAGGGTCATGCATTGCTCCGGGAGCAGTTAGATCGCTTGGCACCCTCAGATATACGTCGGTTGCAGCTGGAGGACCCTGAGCTCCAAACGTGTGCTAATGGAGCTGTGGAGCTCGACGAGGACGGTGATGCACAGCCGGGAGATTTTTTTTATTTAGATGGCATCCTGTATCGGCGTTTTCAAGACCCTAACCGTAGCTGGAAGATGGGGTCCGGGGTAGTGGACCAGTTGATGGTGCCGCGGGAGTGCAGGGATAGCCTACTGAGTTTGGCGCATGACACACCGCTGGCAGGACATTTGGGGGTAAGAAAAACGGTGGCGGCTTTGGGGAAGTTGTTTTGGTGGCCGGGGATGAAGTCTCATGTGCAGTCCTGGATAAACTCATGTGATATTTGTCAACGGGTCGGGAAACCAAACCAAGTTATTCCTAAAGCTCCGTTGCACCCTATTCCTGTAATTGGGCCACCTTTTAGTAAGATTGTTGTTGACATGGTTGGTCCCCTCCCTCCCACAAAGGCTGGTAATAAATTTTTGTTAACCATCATGGATGTTGCCACTAGATACCCCGATGCATACCCCATGAAAAACGGCATGGCTAAGACGGTAGTCAGTAACTTGTTGTGGTACTTTTCAAGGTACGGGTACCCGGAGGAGATTCAGTCTGATCAGGGGTCCAATTTCACCTCCAATCTCTTTAAGCAAACAATGCAACAGCATGGAATACGGGCGGTGGTATCGTCAGCGTATCACCCTGAGAGCCAAGGGGTGCTTGAGCGGTGGCATGCCACCCTTAAAAGCATGCTCAGGTGTTATTGTGCTGATAACGGAAGAGATTGGGATCTTGGATTGCCGTATGTACTGTTTGCTGCTCGGGAAGTGCCTGGTGAGAGCCTGGGATTTAGTCCAAACGAGCTGATTTTTGGACACCGAGTCAGGGGCCCCCTTAATATGCTGCGGGAAATTTGGGAAGGAACTGTGCCGCCTTGTTCCTTGTTGAAGTATGTGTTTGAAAGCCGTGAGCGCATGCTTAAGAGTCTGGAGATGGCAGGTCGGAATTTAACAGGGTCACAAGCTTTAATGAAGGACAGGTATGATCGCAAAGTGAAGCTCCGGGAGTTCATTGTGGGACAGGAGGTGTTGATTTTGTTGCCTTTGGTGGGTAACCCCTTGTCGGCGAAGTATACTGGACCCTATAAAATTGTGGAGAAAATTTCGGACCTAGATTACCTTGTTGCCACTCCAGACAGGAGGAAGAAGAATCAGTTATGTCACGTGAACCTGATAAAAGAGTATGTGAGGCGCCCCTCTGAGCCTCTCACTGTCCCTGTGTTGGCTTGTTGCGGCCGTGGTGGAGAAGGAGAGGGGGACAGTCAAGCTTCAGAGGAGGATAGCTGGGATCACCATGTTTCAGCGGATCAGTGGGCGGGGAACTCGAGCCTAAGGGCTGACGAGGCTATAGCCCATTTGCCTGAGCCGCAATTTGAAGCTATCCGTCAGTTGCTCGGTTTATACCCCACTGTATTCGCTGAACATCCAGGCCTCACTACTCAGGCTATGCATGATGTTGACGTGGGGCACCATCTACCCTTTAAGTCAATCCCATACCGTGTGCCCCCCATAAAACTACCCGCTCTGAGGGATGAGTTGGAGTATATGCTCGGTAGAGGGTTGATAGAGAAAGGTACCGTTAAATGGACTTCCCCCGTAACACTGCAGCCTAAACCAGATGGCAAGGTACGCTTCTGTATTGATTTCCGTAGGCTAAACGGTTTGACTCCAACTAACCCATATCCTCTTCCTCGGGTTGATGATAGTGTTGATAAAATTGGTAATGCTCGGTTTTTGTCTAAAGTTGATTTAGTAAAAGGTTACTGGCAAGTACCTTTGTCCGAGCGCGCTAAAGAGGTATGTGGTTTTGTGGTGGACGGGAGTACTTACCGGTGTAATGTTATGCCCTACGGACTTAAGAATGCACCAGCAACGTTTCAGAACCTGATGAATGAAAGTGAAAAGGACAATAATGCGCTGGGGCATTTCGAGATCTATGTTCCAGCCTATGGTCCGGTCGGTGTAGTTTACCCAGATCATTACCCTCTCGAGATCTTGGACCAGTTTCACAATCGGAATATGAGGCTGACCAGGTGGTCACTAAGGTTATTGGTATATAACCTGGACATAAGCCATATTGCCGGTTGTGACAACGAGGTTGCATGTGGTCGTTCAGGGGTATATGATCCTGGGTAAATTGACACACGGGTAGCCTCCTGCTTTGGTTTGAGTAGTATTTTGCGCTTGGTGCTTGTTGGCTCGCGGTTGTAGCCCAGCGTATTGGGTCGTAAAGCAGGATTGTTGAGCGTTTGGTATAGAAGAAAATAGGCTGCCCTTATAGTGCAGCCGGAAAAAAACATATTAAAATATAAAAATCATATAAAAACTCTTTCTTTTTGATATAGATAATTGTATAAGTTTGTCATAGCCTATAGTGTTTGAGTAGTCCACGAACTATCAAACGGCTGAGCTGCTGTAAGCTCGCTCTGGGAGCATGATATTATGTCTTTTACTATTGTTGGGAGGAGTTATGAAATGTGAATTTTTTTTTTAAAGATGTGTTTTAGTGATAAACTCAGCGTTGTTTTAGTGCCATGCGGTCGCTGGGTGTGAGGGGTTTGATGGGGTTCTGTATATCAGATTTTAGCTCAGGGTTGAGCAAGTAAAATCTTGGGGGAGGTGTGACGCATGTCGAGTATGAGCATGCTGTACAGAACGCCCAGTCAGGCCCCACCCTCGCTAGGATCGTCAGGGCAGGAACTTTGGCTGTAGTCTGTGTAGAGTTTCCTAACTCAGTTTATGTGAACCGTTGTACTATAAGTATTATAATTATGTATTTTGTTTTCTTTTAAGTCAACGAGTTCTATTTTAAATCATTATATATAAGTATTGTGTGTGGGAGATTTATATATATATAATGATGTGATGAGAGAGAGCGAGTTATGTAACGGAGGACAGTGTGCGCGCCACGAGGTGTGTAGGCCTCACTCCTTCCTCCCTCCTTCCCCCCTCCCTCCCCCCTCATCAAGCGCGTGGGAATCCTTTGTCGATCCCAGATTGAGAGAGAGAATGTGACGTCATGATTGCCGTTATGCTCGCTACGGGGCCGAGTATAAAAAGGGAGGTCTCGCCATTTTTAGATCAGAACTCATCAGGCAAAGCGACCTCTCATATCCCTTGCAACTATCCATATTCTTCCGACTGATGTGAACTTTCTCTACTCTCTGAACAGCCTACCTTCTTCTCTTCTCGTCCCTGTTTAACCTCCATGACCCCTTTGGTGCAGATTTAGTCAGCCAAAGTATTATCGCTTGAGTTCTCACGAGATAAGTGCCTGTTAGATAGCCTATTTTGGAAGGGTCAACTAGAATAGGATTGATTGATGTTTGTTGCACTCGTATATGTATTTCCCTGTGTACTATTATTCATGTTCCTGTTTTCTGCTGGTTTAGGTAATGCTAGACTGGGATAGGGTTCCTCGAGTTGTGATTTCCTATGAGTGCTAGGTTGGTTGAACCAGCACAATTGCAACGGAGACGTGGGAAGCCTAGGGGGTCTTTTTGATTGTGTACCGTGGGAGTTTAGCACTGTGTTGCGAGTGAGGGCTTTTGCCTGTGCCACCCAACACTGTGCTATCTCATTTGCTTGACTTTGAGAGGATCGCCAGGAGAGAACCAGATACTAGTGATCTGGATCTCTCAAGAGAGCATCCCGTCAATTACCGTAATTTGGCCGCACAGTCTTAAGGACCTCGCTAGGCTACGAGCCGCTTGCTCAGCCATTGTCTCTTAACCTTAGATATCCCAGCTAGACTTTGCTCGACCAGCAGATACAGTATAGTATTGAAGCTTCTCCTTATGTATATTATTGTTTAAGCACTATTGATTTCATGCGTGGCACGCTTAGCTACTTCAGAGATTAGTGGCCCACGAGCACAATCTTAGTAGGCTATTGCCAGTGCATTGTCGGAGTACTTCTTCTTAATGTTTGCCATATCCTATTGCTTATTCTTATAATTCTTCTTATGTCAATTTAAAGCCTTTAATTACCAGTGAGTTATTCATTAAATTGCTGTTCAAAATCCGATACTTACTTCTTATGAGTATTCGAGAAGCATCTAACTTATCAGAAGATTCCTTGCTTGATGCTCGAGGACTATTGTTTAACGTAACGTAATAGTGCCGATCCGAAGTAGAGGGTGGAGGACTTCTTAAGTTCTTAGTTCAAGGGTGGATTACTTCGGCTTCGGCCAACACTATTCTTTAGTGTTGTAGTACTTTCTTCTTTGTTTGATTGTTGACCAGACTAGATAACTCCCGTCTTGTTATTAGTCTGTTGTGTGAAACGCTAGTACCGAGTTCTTGTATACCCCGTTATAGCAGATAGAACTCTGGAGGGTAGTGGCGTTTTTTGTTCGGCTGGCAGTACTCTGGGGTTGGGATCGTGTGTTTCCGTTGTGGCAGCGAGCCATACTCGAGTCCTGTGTAAGAGCCCTAGTGTACCCGAGTGCCCGGTCGTAACACTTATTACGAACGCTTATACACTGTTTTCTAGGCTTCAAATCATTGCTAACAAACACACCTAGATCTTTCTCGCAGTCTGAATTTTCTAATTCTAAATTAGCTAGTTTATATTTAACATTTGTTTGCATCTTCCCTATCTTTAATACCTTGCATTTGTCAATGTTAAACTTCATCTGACAATTTACTGACCATTCATGTAAGGTATCTAGATCCCTTTGGAGGCACTCTATATCGCTATCTGAATCAATTGATCTCCCCATTTTAGTATCGTCTGCGAATTTACTTATCCTACTAGTTATACCTAAATCTAGGTCATTTATGTATATAAGAAACAACAGGGTACCTAATACCGATCCCTGGGGGACACCACTTTTGACTGCTCCCCACTCTGACTTGGTACCATTTATGCTGACTCTCTGTTTCCTACCAATTAGCCATGACCTAATCCATCCCAACAACGACCCTCCTATTCCATGTGCCTCAACCTTTCTCATCAATCTCTCATGAGGGACTCTGTCGAAAGCTTTACTGAAATCTAAATATATAATATCATATGACTTGTCACTATCTACTGCTTCATATACCTCTAAGAAAAAGCTAAGCAAATTAGTAAGGCAAGAACGTCCCTGAGTGAATCCATGCTGAGAAAAATTTATTAAGTTAAATTTTACTAAGTGGCTTCTAATTTTCCTAGCAATAATAGACTCTAGCAACTTTCCTATGATTGATGTGAGACTAATGGGACGGTAATTGGATGCTATCGATTTATCACCTTTTTTGAAGATCGGAACTACATTTGCAAGCTTCCAAGCTTCTGGAACTAAACCTGTTTCTAATGCCTTGTTAAATAAAAATGCTAATGGGCTACTTAACTCATCTCTGCATTCTTTTAATACTCTAGCATATACCTCGTCAGGACCAGGCGATTTTTGAGGTTTCAGTCTGTCAATTTCCTTAAGCACATCATTTCTACTTATACTAACTGTACTTAACATATTATTTTCTATACTATCACTATATACCATTTTGACTTCTGGAATCTGTGCCAATTTTTCATTAGTGAAAAAAGAAAGAAACTGACTATTTAAAGTACTGCACATTTCTAAATCATTTTCTATTTCTCCTATTGAAGTTTTTAGGGGGCCTATTACATCTCTAATTTTAGATTTATATAGTTGGTAAAAAGCTTTAGGGTTATTTTTTTGAGTCACTGGCTATCCTTATTTCATAATTTCTTTTTGCTTTCCTGATTTCCTTTTTGACCTGTCTTGATAGAGTCTGATAGTATATATGTATATGATTTTCGCCTTTCTTTATTTTTCGATATATTCCTAAGGGTTAAGGGTACATTCAGACCACAAAGAAGGCCCCCCAGGCTGACGGTGACATGAATGGTGACGTCATAGTAATCAGGGCTTATTGGGTAATTTCTGCGGGTGACAGTGGGAGCCAAGCGCTAACTATATTACTGGGGAGTCCCTACACCCACTTCTTGTTGGACCTCAGCGGCTAATGGCTAATTGTCTCTTTTTAAGGGGACATGGGCCGTTTTTCTGGTCCCCTTTCTTCCTCATGCTTAGCCCCATTAGTTTTCAGATTTGATGACGTTCGGCCCATTGGTTTGGCGATTTTAATACCTTTCGCGCCATTTCGTTGTCAAATTTAAGACCTTTCGTGCCATTTAGGTGTCGATTTCTTCCTGGCGAGCGAAAGCGAGACTGTAATTTTAGGAGTAATCGGCCTTCGGCCGGGACATTTTGCTACCGAAAAATTTACAAATCTTTATTTGAAGGGGGGTCTAGGGGTTGTTTCTCTAAGCTTGATGGAGGTCTAGCGAGGAAACTAAGAAATAATGGAATAAATGAATTAATAGACCCCCCCCCCCAAAAAAAAACCGGCCCATCTCCCCTTAACCCTTTCAGTGCTGGGGATGTCGTTGTTTTATTTCAGCTACATTTAGACGATTTTATGAAGCTTAGTAATTATGCAAGGCAGCTAAAAGGATTAATTGAGATAATCTTGGAATCGAGAGGGGGGTGGGGGGGGGGGGCAGACTCGAGAAAGGAAAAAACCGGGGTAAGTGCCAGAGTATATAAATAAATGCATACAATCTTGGAATCTGATTACACAAATAAGTTCAGTCTATTCTTTACGAATATCTATCAATATCAGGGATCTGTATTGGGTCCTCTGTTATTTATCATATACATAAATGACCTTGATTTAGGTATAACTAGTAGGATAAGTAAATTCGCCGACGATACCAAAATAGGGAGACCAATAGATTCAGATAGCGACATAGAGTGCCTCCAAAGGGATCTAGATACCTTACACGAATGGTCAGTAAAGTGGCAGATGAATTTTAACATTAACAAATGCAAGGTATTAAAGATAGGGAAGACGAATACTAATGCAAAATATAAACTAGCTAATGCTTAATTAGAAAACTCAGACTGCGAGAAAGATTTGGCTGTGTTTGTTAGCAACGATTTGAAGCCTAGAAAACAGTGTATAAGCGTACGTAACAAGGCAAACAGGATTCTGGGGTTCATCTCAAGGAGTGTGAGTAACAGAACTGCCGATGTTATCTTGAAACTTTACTTGTCATTAGTGAGACCTCATATGGATTATGCTGTCCAATTTTGGTGTCCTTATTACAGAATGGATATAGATTCCTTGGAGAGAGTACAGCGAAGAATGACAAAAATTATTCATAATATTAGAAATCTACCATATGAAGAAAGGTTGAACAAATTCGGCTTACATTCGTTAGAAAGACGCAGAGTTAGAGGGGATATGATAGAAGTGTTCAAGTGGTTCAGTGGGTAAATAAAGGAGACATGAAAAATGTACTGAGGCTCAGTGATAGCGAAAAAACTCGAACAAATGGTTATAAATTAGATAAATTTAGTTTCAGAAAAGATATAGACAAGTATTGGTTTGGTAACAGAGTTGTAGATGGGTGGAATAGGCTACCAAGTGATATAGTGGGATCAAGAACGATAGGGAGCTTTAAGATAAAATTAGATAGGCATATGGACGAGATGGGTTGGGTGTGAGGGGGATCTACAAGGTGTGGGCCAATCGGCGCTCAGAAGACCCCGTTATCTTGTGTTAATCTCTGACCGTTTTGGTGGGGTCAGTACTCAAGGTATTAGTGAGTTGGGCCTATAATTGGGCCTTGTAATTGGGGTTGGGTGTGACAGGGATCTGCCTTGTATGGGCCGATCGGCTTTTTGCAGACTCCCATTTTCTTATGTTTATGTTATCATGAGTAAATTCTTAGTCACCTTATCTTTATTGTCTTCAATTAAAATTAGAATATCTAACACAAGGAGCTCAAACTTATTTTATATCTCCGTCACTAGAATTACACCAACATCATCCAACAAAAACAAGTCAACAAAAAATCGATTCTTCTCACCAAATTCCTCACATTATTTCCTCCCTCGGCATTTTTTACGGCATTTCTCTACTTCCTGGCAAAACTATCTACGTTCCCTTTGTACTCTGACCTACGCCATCGTGTTCAGATTCTTTCACTGCGCGGTGTTTGGCCTTTTATGTTCTTCATTGGATTTTGTGTTGTCGCTTTACGTTCTTTTAGCGTAATGCGGATTCGTGCGCCTTTGTCTATGCTATTTCCGGGTCAGATACAAAAATGGAGTACACGCTGAATGATGATGTTGTTTGTGTTGCTGAAGCCGGGTGTTGTGAGTGTGTGTGTGTGTGTGTGTGTGTGTGTGTGAGAGAGAGAGAGAGAGAGAGAGAGAGAGACAGAGAGAGAGAGATAAAAAGAAAAAGGGAGAGAGAGATGGGGATATGGGTGGGAGCAGAGAACAAACATGATAAGACCGCTCCAGCTTTCAACAATTGCAAGAGAAGTTTGCCTAAGAGCTTGTAAACAAGATATATTACAGAGCTTCCCTTAAAAGAGTTGTGTGAGGAGGAGAGAGCTTCATGTTGGTGTGAGGGGGAGAGAGCTTCATGTTGGTGTGAGGGGGAGAGAGCTTCATGTTGGTGTGAGGGGAGAGAGCTTCATGTTTGTGTGAGGGGGAGAGAGATTCATGTTGGTGTGAGGGGAAGAGAGCTTCATGTTGGTGTGAGGGGAGAGAGCTTCATGTTGGTGTGAGGGGGAGAGAGCTTCATGTTGGTGTGAGGGGGTGAGAGGGGGTGAGAGCTTCATGTTGGTGTGAGGGGAGAGAGCTTCATGTTTGTGTGAGGGGGAGAGAGCTTCATGGTGTGAGGGGGAGAGAGCTTTATGTTTGTGTGAGGGGGAGAGAGCTTCATGTTTGTGTGAGGGGGAGAGAGTTTCATGTTTGTGTGAGGGGGAGAGAGCTTCATGTTGGTGTGAGGGGGAGAGAGCTTCATGTTTGTGTGAGGGGGAGAGAGCTTCATGTTTGTGTGAGGGGGAGAGAGCTTCATGTTGGTGTGAGGGGGAGAGAGCTTCATGTTGGTGTGAGGGGGAGAGAGCTTCATGTTTGTGTGAGGGGGAGAGAGCTTCATGTTGGTGTGAGGGTGAGAGAGCTTCATGTTGGTGTGAGGGGGAGAGAGCTTCATGTTTGTGTGAGGGGGAGAGAGCTTCATGTTTGTGTGAGGGGGAGAGAGCTTCATGTTGGTGTGAGGGGGAGAGAGCTTCATGTTGGTGTGAGGGGGAGAGAGCTTCATGTTGGTGTGAGGGGGAGAGAGCTTCATGTTGGTGTGAGGGGGAGAGAGCTTCATGTTGGTGTGAGGGGGAGAGAGCTTCATGTTTGTGTGAGGGGGAGAGAGCTTCATGTTGGTAGTGAGGGGGAGAGAGCTTCATGTTGGTGTGAGGGGGAGAGAGCTTCATGTTGGTGTGAGGGGGAGAGAGCTTCATGTTGGTGTGAGGGGGAGAGAGCTTCATGTTGGTGTGAGGGGGAGAGAGCTTCATGTTGGTGTGAGGGGGTGAGAGCTTCATGTTGGTGTGAGGGGAAGAGAGCTTCATGTTGGTGTGAGGGGGAGAGAGCTTCATGTTGGTGTGAGGGGGTGAGAGCTTCATGTTGGTGTGAGGGGAGAGAGCTTCATGTTTGTGTGAGGGGGAGAGAGCTTCATGTTGGTGTGAGGGGGAGAGAGCTTCATGTTTGTGTGAGGGGGAGAGAGCTTCATGTTTGTGTGAGGGGAGAGAGCTTCATGTTTGTGTGAGGGGGAGAGAGCTTCATGTTGGTGTGAGGGGGAGAGAGCTTCATGTTTCTGTGAGGGGGAGAGAGCTACATGTTTCTGTGAGGGGGAGAGAGCTTCATGTTGGTGTGAGGGGGAGAGAGCTTCATGTTTGTGTGAGGGGGAGAGAGCTTCATGTTGGTGTGAGGGGGAGAGAGCTTCATGTTTGTGTGAGGGGGAGAGAGCTTTATGTTTGTGTGAGGGGGAGAGAGCTTCATGTTTGTGTGAGGGGGAGAGAGCTTCATGTTGGTGTGAGGGGGAGAGAGCTTCATGTTTGTGTGAGGGGGAGAGAGCTTCATGTTTGTGTGAGGGGGAGATAGCTTCATGTTGGTGTGAGGGGGAGAGAGCTTCATGTTTGTGTGAGCGCGAGAGAGCTTCATGTTTGTGTGAGGGGGAGAGAGCTTCATGTTGGTGTGAGAGGGAGAGAGCTTCATGTTTGTGTGAGGGGGAGAGAGCTTCATGTTTGTGTGAGGGGGAGAGAGCTTCATGTTTGTGTGAGGGGGAGAGAGCTTCATGTTGGTGTGAGGGGGAGAGAGCTTCATGTTGGTGTGAGGGGGAGAGAGCTTCATGTTTGTGTGAGGGGGAGAAATCTTCATGTTTGTGTGAGGGAGAGAGAGCTTCATGTTTGTGTGAGGGTGAGAGAGCTTCATGTTGGTGTGAGGAGGAGAGAGCTTCATGTTTGTGTGAGGGGGAGAGAGCTTCATGTTTGTGTGAGGGTGAGAGAGCTTCATGTTGGTGTGAGGGGAGAGAGCTTCATGTTGGTGTGAGGGGGAGAGAGCTTCATGTTGGTGTGAGGGGGAGAGAGCTTCATGTTGGTGTGAGGGGGAGAGAGCTTCATGTTGGTGTGAGGGGGAGAGAGCTTCATGTTTGTGTGAGGGGGGAGAGAGCTTCATGTTGGTGTGAGGGGGAGAGAGCTTCATGTTGATGTGAGGGGGAGAGAGCTTCATGTTGGTGTGAGGGGGAGAGATCTTCATGTTGGTGTGAGGGGGAGAGAGCTTCATGTTGGTGTGAGGGGGAGAGAGCTTCATGTTGGTGTGAGGGGAAGAGAGCTTCATGTTGGTGTGAGGGGGAGAGAGCTTCATGTTGGTGTGAGGGGGTGAGAGCTTCATGTTGGTGTGAGGGGAGAGAGCTTCATGTTTTGTGTGAGGGGGAGAGAGCTTCATGTTGGAGTGAGGGGGAGAGAGCTTCATGTTTGTGTGAGGGGGAGAGAGCTTCATGTTTGTGTGAGGGGAGAGAGCTTCATGTTTGTGTGAGGGGGAGAGAGCTTCATGTTGGTGTGAGGGGAGAGAGCTTCATGTTTGTGTGAGGGGGAGAGAGCTTCATGTTTGTGTGAGGGGGAGATAGCTTCATGTTGGTGTGAGGGGGAGAGAGCTTCATGTTTGTGTGAGGGGGAGAGAGCTTCATGTTGGTGTGAGGGGGAGAGAGCTTCATGTTTCTGTGAGGGGGAGAGAGCTTAATGTTTGTGTGAGGGGGGAGAGAGCTTCATGTTTGTGTGAGGGGGAGAGAGCTTCATGTTTGTGAGAGGGGGAGAGAGCTTCATGTTGGTGTACAAAGTACAAAGGAAATCAAGCAACAACAGGGTCTAGTGACCTTTCTAGGCTGCTTGTCCTCCAAAACACTGAGGATCAAGTGTCCAAACAGTGGTTTAGAGTGGGTAAGGGAACATTGGAAAGGGAACTACTGCCCTAGAACTAATGTCCGTGGCAGGATTAGGAAGTTAGTAGGGGACAGATGGGTTAGTAACTGAGGGGGGTATACAATAAAGTTATTCATTTACAAACGCAGTCAGTCGCGGGTTTGATGCGAGATATTTGTCTAAGCGGAGTTTAAATTAATCAACGGTGCTGCAGTCTATAACGTCTCGGGGAAGCCCATTCCACAAGTTGACAACTCGATTGAAGAAGAAATTCTTAGATTCGTGTGAGTTAAAAGATTTACCAATAATTTTGCAACCGTTTCCCCGCGTGTAATTAGATTGGTCGATAGTGAAGTACTTACTACAGTTCATATTTTCGATGCCTTTGATGATTTTGAACACTTGAATTAAGTCGCCTCTTAATCTGCGCTGGGTTAAAGGAAATAGATTTAATTCTCTAAGACGCTCTTCGTATGGTTTGTTCTTTAGGCTAGGTATCATTTTGGTAACTCTACGTTGAACTCGTTCTAGCTTGTTTATATCTTTTTGGTAATAAGGGCACCAGGATTGAACGCAGTATTCCAGAAGAGGGCGGACTAAGGAATTGTAAAGGGTTAGGATAACATCTTTGGATTTATGCTCAAATGACCTGCCTATAAAGCCAATTATTTTGTTTGCCTTCTTAACAACTTCTGAACATTGTTGACTCGGTTTTAGGTTACTCGATATTGTTACTCCCAGATCGGTTTCTTTGTTTACATTCTTAAGCTGAGTGCCATTCATCGAATAGTTTGCTTTCTCATTTAGGTATCCGATATGTAGTACTTTACATTTATCCGCATTGAAACTCATTTGCCAAATTTGGGCCCAACATGACAATTTATCTAGATTGTGTTGCATATCGTCAACTTGTTCTTTTGAGAGTACGCTATTTGCAATTTTTGTATCGTCAGCAAATTTCGAGACTGTACAGGTGAGACCCTCATCTATGTCGTTGATGTAAATTAGAAAGAGAATTGGTCCTAGTACCGATCCCTGGGGTACCCCACTACTTACATTGGTCCATTTAGATGCCTTACCGTTTATGACTACTCTTTGCTTTCTGTCGCTGAGCCAATTTTCTATCCATTTCAACACACCGTCTTGTATTCCATGCGCTTTTAGTTTTAGCAGTAATCGTTTGTGGGGAACTTTGTCAAAGGCCTTTTGAAAATCAAGGTATATAATATCTACAGCTTTACTCTCATCGTAGAGGTTGAAGATATCGTGGAAGAAGTCTAAGAGGTTTGTTAAACAGGAACGTTTTTTACGAAAGCCGTGTTGAGTATCTTTAAGTAAGTTATTTGCCTCTAAGTGATTTACGAGTCTGTCTCTTATGACCGTTTCTAGCATTTTACATACAATTGAGGTTAAGCTAATTGGACGATAGTTACTGGGTAGGGATTTGCTGCCTTTTTTGAATATCGGTGTTACGTTGGCTAGCTTCCACTGATCAGGCATAGTCCCAGACTGCAAGGATTCATTGAATAGCAATGTCAGTGGTTTGGAGAGCTCATCCTTAGCTTCCTTTAGAACTCTAGGTGAGATTGCATCAGGTCCAGGCGTTTTATTTACCTTGAGTTTATCTAAACAATTCAATACTTCTCTCTCTGTAACGGTGATATTGCTTAGAACATCTGAATTATCAATCTGAATCGGCGATGGTGTAGGGATATCACTGAGGTCTTCGGTTGTAAAAACTGATGCAAAGAAGGTATTGAGGGCATTACTCATTTGTACTTCGTCTTTGGTGTATTCTCCATTTTCATCGACTAACGGTCCAACAGTTGAAGTAACTACTTTTTTCTTTCTGATATAACTATAGAATTCTTTCGGGTTTGTTTTACTTTGATTCGCAACATGTAACTCCAGGGTCTTTTTACTTTGCTTAATTAACTTTTTGGCTTTGCGTCGTAGCTCTACAAATTTCACCCGTTCTTCGTCATTTTGTGAGGATTTTAATCTATCATTAGCAAATTTTTTAGCAAGCAGACAGTCTGAAATATCTTTATTCCACCATTTGGGCTTATCATTTTGGCCTGGACGCCGTATTTTCGATGGTATGCAGTCTTGCACTGCCTTAAGGTAAGTGGTTGTGAAACACTCCCAAGATGTATTTATGTCGTTATTGTTAGTCAGAAAGCTCCAGTCAGTTTCTTTAAGTTTTGATTTAAGTTTATGAAAATTTGCTTTCTTGAAATTAGGGACTTTCTCAATGCTGCTATTTGATTTGTTACTAGTAAACTTTAAAGTGAAAGTTATCGTACGATGGTCGCTGTTACTGAATTCATCACCAACATTCAAATTCTCTATTAATTCTTCTTTTGTTGCGAGTACAAGGTCAAGCACATTATTACCACGGGTCGGAGATTGTACAAATTGAAAAAGTGAACTCTCTTGCAAGTTAGCATAGAGGTCGTGTCCAGAGTGTGAAGTAAGAATATCGCCCCATTTAGTCACGGGTAAGTTGAAATCGCCAAGAATTACGGTATCTTGTATGTTAGTTATTTCTGCAATTTGTTCATAAATTTCACTGTCAGTTTGCACTGATTGAGATGGGGGTCTGTATAATAAAGCTAGTGTTATTTTAGTTCCTCGTTTATTATTTAATAGTACGTAAGATATGTCTATATTCGCAATTTGAGGTTTTGACATTAAGACGGGATTAAGACTTTCCTTTATAAAAAACAGAACTCCTCCTCCATTTCTATTGATCCGACTTTTCTCAAACATTGTATAACCAGGAAGCGTATATTCGGCTAAAAAGTCTCTGTCTTCCGTATTTAACCAAGATTCTGTAATGCCGATTATATCATAATGTTCTGTAAACACGATTTCCTCTAGATCTGAAAATTTATTGCGTATGCTACGAGCATTTACATAAAACACCTTAAGAGTATTAGAGTTGGATGTTACTGATTGTGCGTTGTCTGAATTTTCAGTTCGTATTTGACTTACACTACCCTGTCTTGGGTCTGGTTGACCCCGTTTTTTGAACGGAAATCCTTGACTGCATCGTTCAGCAGACGACCAAGACGTGCAGCTCCTACTTCATTGAGATGTACACCATCTCCTGAAAACAAAGATTTATCATAGTAAAAATTATCCCACGTGTCGACAAAGCCGATGTTCTCCTCCCTGCAGAGTTTGGCTAGTCGGCGATTTGTACTGGTAGCTATGTTGTAGAATCGGTTTTCTACATCAATCCGGGGAACAATTCCTGAAATTAAGATTCTATTAGATTTTTCCTTGAAGGACCTGATCAGCCGCCGGTACTTGCAAAGTAGTTCCTCTGACCGCGTCCGTTGGACATCGTTAGATCCAACGTGGATGATGTACGTAGTGCTTGCGGGGGCGAGCCTGGAAACCTCTTCCAGAGCCGCAACAATGTCGTCCACGCCGCCACCTGGGATACAGAATCGCTTTCTGGTCCTGGGTGCCCTGGCGCAGAACTCGGTTAGTTGGCCACGGACCATGGAGTCGCCCACAAGCCGAACTTCTTCCGTTTCCTCTTCCTCGTCAATAGCCAGAATTTTGAAGCGGTTTTGGCATGTTGTCGGGATGACCTTCCTGGTACTGGTACTGGGATGGACATTGTTTCTCACTAACTGAAAGTTGTCCTGGGGGGGAGTGAGAGTAGAGTCATTATTATTATCTGCAACATCTAAGGTAGCTGCTGGTGTGGGTACCGGTACTGTATGCACTGGAATGGCGGTTGACATAGTAGTGGTTTCTTGGGCCGAGGGCACTCCTACGTTGAGTGTGGCAAATTCTTGAAGGGATTCAAGCTTCGTAGTCAGGGCATCGATCTTGCGGTGAGCTGCATTCAATTCATCCGCAATCTTCTCTCGGAGCTGGCAAAATCTACAAATTTGGACATCAGTATCAACAAACATGGTAGGGCCAAATTTACCGGAACAACTCGTGCAGGTTCGTTGCGGCGCCATGACGATATAATCACAATATGCCTGAAAATCACACAAATTTATGTTAGCAAAATGGTACAATTAAAGCCTGAAAATCACAAAAAATGTATGTTAGCAATGTGATACAATTAATTCCTGAAAATCACAAAAAATTTTGTTAGCAATATGATAAAATTAATATGCCTGTAAATCACAAAAAATATGTTAGCAATAGAACACAATTTATGCCTGAAAAAAACAAAAATTTATGTTAGCAGTATGACACAGTTAAAGCCTGAAAATCACAAAAATGTGAGGGGGAGAGAGCTTCATGTTTGTGGGAGGGGGAGAGAGCTTCATGTTGGTGAGAGGGGGAGATAGCTTCATGTTGGTGTGAGGGGGATAGAGCTTCATGTTTGTGTGAGGGGGAGAGAGCTTCATGTTTGTGTGAGGGAGAGAGAGCTTCATGTTTGTGTGAGGGGGAGAGAGCTTCATGTTTGTGTGAGGGGGAGAGAGCTTCATGTTTGTGTGAGGGAGAGAGAGCTTCATGTTTGTGTGAGGGGGAGAGAGCTTCATGTTGGTGTGAGAGGGAGAGAGCTTCATGTTTGTGTGAGGGGGAGAGAGCTTCATGTTTGTGTGAGGGGGAGAGAGCTTCATGTTTGTGTGAGGGGGAGAGAGCTTCATGTTTGTGTGAGGGGGAGAGAGCTTCATGTTGTGTGAGGGGGAGAGAGCTTCATGTTTGTGTGAGGGGGAGAGAGCTTCATGTTTGTGTGAGGGGGAGAGAACTTCATGTTTGTGTGAGGGGGAGAGAGCTTCATGTTGGTGTGAGGGGGAGAGAGCTTCATGTTTGTGTGAGGGGGAGAGAGCTTCATGTTTGTGTGAGGGTGAGAGAGCTTCATGTTGGTGTGAGGGGGAGAGAGCTTCATGTTGGTGTGAGGGGGAGAGAGCTTCATGTTGGTGTGTGGGGGAGAGAGCTTCATATTTGTGTGAGGGGGAGAGAGCTTCATGTTTGTGTGAGGGGGAGAGAGCTTCATGTTTGTGTGAGGGGGAGAGAGCTTCATGTTTGTGTGAGGGGGAGAGAGCTTCATGTTTGTGTGAGGGGGAGAGAGCTTCATATTTGTGTGGGGGGGAGAGAGCTTCATGTTTGTGTGAGGGGGAGAGAGCTTCATGTTTGTGTGAGGGGCAGAGAGCTTCATATTTGTGTGAGGGGGAGAGAGCTTCATGTTGGTGTGAGGGAGAGAGAGCTTCATGTTTGTTTGAGGGGGAGAGAGCTTCATGTTTATGTGAGGGGGAGAGAGCTTCATGTTTGTGTGAGGGAGAGAGAGATTCATGTTTGTGTGAGGGGGAGAGAGCTTCATGTTTGTGTGAGGGGGAGAGAGCTTCATGTTAGTGTGAGGGGGAGAGAGCTTCATGTTTCTGTGAGGGGGAGAGAGCTTCATGTTTGTGTGAGGGGGAGAGACCTTCATGTTTCTGTGAGGGGGACAGAGCTTCATGTTTGTGTGAGGGGGAGAGAGCTTCATGTTTGTGTGAGGGGGAGAGAGCTTCATGTTTGTGTGAGGGGGAGAGAGCTTCATGTTTGTGTGAGGGGGAGAGAGCTTCATGTTGGTGTGAGGGGGAGAGAGCTTCATGTTGGTGTGAGGGGAAGAGAGCTTCATGTTGGTGTGAGGGGAGAGAGCTTCATGTTTGTGTGAGGGGGAGAGAGCTTCATGTTTGTGTGAGGGGGAGATAGCTTCATGTTGGTGTGAGGGGGAGAGAGCTTCATGTTTGTGTGAGGGGGAGAGAGCTTCATGTTGGTGTGAGGGGGAGAGAGCTTCATGTTTCTGTGAGGGGGAGAGAGCTTCATGTTTGTGTGAGGGGAGAGAGCTTCATGTTTGTGTGAGGGGGAGAGAGCTTCATGTTTGTGAGAGGGGGAGAGAGCTTCATGTTGGTGTGAGGGGGAGAGAGCTTCATGTTTGTGTGAGGGGGAGAGAGCTTCATGTTTGTGATAGGGGGAGATAGCTTCATGTTGGTGTGAGGGGGAAAGAGCTTCATGTTTGTGTGAGGGGGAGAGAGCTTCATGTTTGTGTGAGGGAGAGAGAGCTTCATGTTTGTGTGAGGGAGAGAGAGCTTCATGTTTGTGTGAGGGGGAGATAGCTTCATGTTGGTGTGAGAGGGAGAGAGCTTCATGTTTGTGTGAGGGGGAGAGAGCTTCATGTTTGTGTGAGGGGGAGAGAGCTTCATGTTTGTGTGAGGGGGAGAGAGCTTCATGTTTGTGTGAGGGGGAGAGAGCTTCATGTTGTGTGAGGGGGAGAGAGCTTCATGTTTGTGTGAGGGGGAGAGAGCTTCATGTTTGTGTGAGGGTGAGAGAACTTCATGTTTGTGTGAGGGGGAGAGAGCTTCATGTTGGTGTGAGGGGGAGAGAGCTTCATGTTTGTGTGAGGGGGAGGGAGCTTCATGTTTGTGTGAGGGTGAGAGAGCTTCATGTTGGTGTGAGGGGAAGAGAGCTTCATGTTGGTGTGAGGGGGAGAGAGCTTCATGTTGGTGTGTGGGGGAGAGAGCTTCATATTTGTGTGAGGGGGAGAGAGCTTCATGTTTGTGTGAGGGGGAGAGAGCTTCATGTTTGTGTGAGGGGGAGTGAGCTTCATGTTTGTGTGAGGGGGAGAGAGCTTCATGTTTGTGTGAGGGGGAGAGAGCTTCATATTTGTGTGGGGGGGAGAGAGCTTCATGTTTGTGTGAGGGGGAGAGAGCTTCATGTTTGTGTGAGGGGCAGAGAGCTTCATATTTGTGTGAGGGGGAGAGAGCTTCATGTTGGTGTGAGGGAGAGAGAGCTTCATGTTTGTTTGAGGGGGAGAGAGCTTCATGTTTATGTGAGGGGGAGAGAGCTTCATGTTTGTGTGAGGGAGAGAGAGATTCATGTTTGTGTGAGGGGGAGAGAGCTTCATGTTTGTGTGAGGGGGAGAGAGCTTCATGTTTGTGTGAGGGGGAGAGAGCTTCATATTTGTGTGGGGGGGAGAGAGCTTCATGTTTGTGTGAGGGGGAGAGAGCTTCATGTTTGTGTGAGGGGCAGAGAGCTTCATATTTGTGTGAGGGGGAGAGAGCTTCATGTTGGTGTGAGGGAGAGAGAGCTTCATGTTTGTTTGAGGGGGAGAGAGCTTCATGTTTATGTGAGGGGGAGAGAGCTTCATGTTTGTGTGAGGGAGAGAGAGATTCATGTTTGTGTGAGGGGGAGAGAGCTTCATGTTTGTGTGAGGGGGAGAGAGCTTCATGTTAGTGTGAGGGTGTTACGACCGGGCACTCGGGTACACTAGGGCTCTTACACAGGACTCGAGTATGGCTCGCTGCCACAACTGTGACGCATGTCGAGTATGAGCATGCTGTACAGAACGCCCAGTCAGGCCCCACTCTCGCTAGGATCGTCAGGGCAGGAACTTTGGCTGTAGTCTGTGTAGAGTTTCCTAACTCAGTTTATGTGAACCGTTGTACTATAAGTATTATCATTATGTATTTTGTTTTCTTCTAAGTCAACGAGTTCTATTTTATATCATTAGATATAAGTATTGTGTGTGGGACTTGTATGTAATGATGAGAGGCGAGAGAGAGAGATATTACGTGGCGGGGGGTCAGTGAGTGCGCCACGCGGGCCGGTAGGCCTAATTCCCTCCTCCCTTCCTCCCTTTCAGCGCGTGGGAAGTTCTTTGTCAATCCCAGATTGAGAGAATATGACGTCATGATTGCCAGTGGGCGGTCCTTAAGTAGTTTGAGATATGCCGCTAGAGGGCCGAGTATAAAAAGAGAGGTTTTTGCCACCATGCTTCAGAACTCATCAGGCAAAGCGACCTCTCATATCCCTTGCAACTATCCATATTCTTCCGACTGATGTGAACTTTCTCTACTCTCTGAACAGCCTACCTTCTTCGCTTCTCGTCCCTGTTTAACCTCCATGACCCCTTTGGTGCAGATTTAGTCAGCCAAAGTATTATCGCTTGAGTTCTCACGAGATAAGTGCCTGTTAGATAGCCTATTTTTGGAAGGGTTAACTAGAATAGGATTGATTGATGTTTGTTGCACTCGTATATGTATTTCCCTGTGTACTATTATTCATGTTCCTGTTTTCTGCTGGTTTAGGTAATGCTAGACTGGGATAGGGTTCCTCGAGTTGTGATTTCCTATGAGTGCTAGGTTGGTTGAACCAGCACAATTGCAACGGAGACGTGGGAAGCCTAGGGGGTCTTTTTGATTGTGTACCGTGGGAGTTTAGCACTGTGTTGCGAGTGAGGGCTTTTGCCTGTGCCACCCAACACTGTGCTATCTCATTTGCTTGACTTTGAGAGGATCGCCAGGAGAGAACCAGATACTAGTGATCTGGATCTCTCAAGAGAGCATCCCGTCAATTACCGTAATTTGGCCGCACAGTCTTAAGGACCTCGCTAGGCTACGAGCCGCTTGCTCAGCCATTGTCTCTTAACCTTAGATATCCCAGCTAGACTTTGCTCGACCCGCAGATACAGCATAGTATTGAAGCTTCTCCTTATGTATATTATTGTTTAAGCACTATTGATTTCATGTGTGGCACGCCTAGCTACTTCAGAGATTAGTGGCCCACGAGCACAATCTTAGTAGGCTATTGCCAGTGCATTGTCGGAGTACTTCTTCTTAATGTTTGCCATATCCTATTGCTTATTCTTATAATTCTTCTTATGTCAATTTCAAGCCTTTAATTACCAGTGAGTTATTCATTAAATTGCTGTTCAAAATCCGATACTTACTTCTTATGAGTATTCGAGAAGCATCTAACTTATCAGAAGATTCCTTGCTTGATGCTCGAGGACTATTGTTTAACGTAACGTAATAGTGCCGATCCGAAGTAGAGGGTGGAGGACTTCTTAAGTTCTTAGTTCAAGGGTGGATTACTTCGGCTTCGGCCAACACTATTCTTTAGTGTTGTAGTACTTTCTTCTTTGTTTGATTGTTGACCAGACTAGATAACTCCCGTCTTGTTATTAGTCTGTTGTGTGAAACGCTAGTACCGAGTTCTTGTATACCCCGTTATAGCAGATAGAACTCTGGAGGGTAGTGGCGTTTTTTTGTTCGGCTGGCAGTACTCTGGGGTTGGGATCGTGTGTTTCCGTTGTGGCAGCGAGCCATACTCGAGTCCTGTGTAAGAGCCCTAGTGTACCCGAGTGCCCGGTCGTAACAAATGGCGACCTTGCTTAGGATTTTGTGAACAGTATAATTTTTTGCAGAGTTGTACAACATTTGTTTGTTGGTACTTTAGCGTACATATTGAAGAATATTTTTTTTTGTAAGGCAATTAGGAGAGCATTTAAGAGACTCCAGTTAATTTAGTAATTAGTGCTTGCATAAGGGAGTTTAACACTTTTGTCTCGAGAATTTTTTGGTGAACTTCAGTATGTCGGGCCCTAGTACTGACGAGGAGCGAGAGATGCTAAGTGAGGAGGTGCCGTTAGTAACTAGTGAGGAGGATGCTAGACTTTTTGTGAGTAAGCAATACCACGTGACGGAGGAGAGGCTGACTGGGGTGAATGTTTATGGCTTGCACCTGATAGCCAAGGTTTTGGGTCTATCCAATGTAGGAGGGATGTCCAAGGGGGAGCTGATTTCCTGGGTGTTGCGTGGGCGACATGGGGTTTCGGAGGAGAGGGCGTTTGGGGGGGTTCCTCCCCAGATCCCCTCTCACTCGACTCCCACAGTGCCGTCCACTCAGTTGCCGGAGGTTAGCACTCTCCCACAGAGGGATGAGCATTGGAAGATTGGAGTGCCCTCGGGCGGTGCGTATGGTGGTTCCCCAGTTCTTGCCCCCCCTCCTTCAGTAGTGGCAGCTCCCTCTTCCGGCCTGTCTCCTGAGATGATATTTAAACTCGAGCTTGCTAAAATGGAGAATGAGGCTAGGAAGCAGGAGATGGAGAATGAGACTAGGAAGCAGGAGATGGAGAATGAGTCTAGGAGGCATGAGATTGAGTCTAGGAAGCAGGAGAAGGAGATTGAGGCTGAGATTAGGAGGCACGAGGCTGAGCTTAGGTACGACTCAGAGAAATATTGTGCTCAAATAGATTTAGATAAGACTCGTGCAGAGTCGACAGGGATTCGGATGGGCCGTGAGGGCCAAGTAAGAGAACAGTCCTTGTCCCACTTAGTCAAGTTGGTGCCGGCATTTAGTGAAACTGAAGTCACAGAATTTTTTAATCGTTTTGAGAAGAAGTGTAGGGAGCATAATTGGCCTGAAGAGAAGTGGGCAGCTCTAGTCTCCTCAAGACTTACGGGTAAGGGTCTGAAGGCTTATGATGCACTGCCTTTAGAGTCTTGCATTGACTACCCAGTATTGAAGAGAGCTGTCCTACGGGCATACGAGTTGCAACCAGAAACATATCGATTGAAGTTTCGGGGTGTTACGAAGACTAGGGAGGCGACCTTTCTTGAACATGCCCGGGACTTAAAAGATGCACTTGCTAACTGGACACGTTCTGAGAAAGCTGAGACGGCCGAACAGTTGACTGAGCTGTTTCTGCTCGAGCAGTTTTATAAGTGTACTGGTGCAGATATGACTTTAACTATTAAAGAAAAGAACCCTAAAACTCTACAGGAGGCAGCTGAGATGGCTGACCTCCGGCTATCATTAATTCGTGGGTGCGGGTCTGCCCAGCGTAGTGAGGCAGGTAACAAGGGGCGTGACACCCCACCCCCCCGAGTTAGTGATATACATTATGCAAACAAGTACAAGAGCTATGATACCAAGACTGACCACAAGACTAACACCGTCCCATTTAAGAAGGGGCCGGGCCCTTCCCAGTACCAAGGGAAGCCCAGAGGGGAGTTGGAGTGTTATCTTTGTCATGAAAAGGGGCACTTTGCAAGAGTCTGTCCTAGCAAACCACCTACAGCAGCTGTGTCTTTGGCCTGCAACATTGGTGTGTCTCCGAAGTCTTCTGAGTTTGCCCGGGGCAGTTCGTCAGAGGCTGAGGCACAGCCAATGCAGAAACACCTGAGAGGCTCGAACCCTGCTCAGGATGTTTTTTGCGACCATAGAGGACGGGGTTGCGTGATGTGGGCGGGGCGCAAGCATGGAGTAGAGGTCTTGCGTGATACAGGTGCTTCCCAGACTTTGATGAATAACTTGACTGGCTACCCTATAAATGCGGCTCGGGTGGTAGTGGTGCAGGGTATTAATGCAACTCGGTCATACCCGCTGGTGCGGTTGGAGTTAGAGGTGGATGGTGTGGCACGTGAATTGGATGTCGGGATTGTGGAGAAACTGCCAGTGGAGGGCGTCGACCTTCTTCTCGGCAACGACTTTGCAATGCCCGCTTCTGAGGTTCTACCCTTAGTCGTTGCCGAGAGGACGGCCGACGTGAGTAGGGAAGAGCAAGAGTGGGTCGAGCGGTGCCAGACACAACCCATGGCGTGTGTTGTCACCCGAGCTCGGGCAGCTAAAGTGTCACAGCCTAGTCCTCCGTCTTCAGACCAGCAGAGGAACGATCAACAGGAGGAGGCTAAAGCTGGAGTTGGTTTTAAGAGTTTTGACTCGGCGGCTCTCCTGGGTGATTCAGTATTGGCACCTATGTTAGAGTCTGGAGAGGCCCCAGGACCTGTCACAGCTAGTGAGGAGGTAGGGCCGGAAGAGACTCCGAGGCAGCAACGTTGCACACGGAGAGAAAAAAGGATTGCTCAGTTTGATATTGGGGAAGGATTTGGGTTGCTTCGGAAGCATCTAGACAGGTTGGTTCCCTCAGATATTTGTAAACTGCAGTTGGAGGGGATCCGGAAGTTCAGAAGTGTGGTAATGGTGCTGTCGAGATTAAACGAGGACGGGGAAGCATGTCATGTGAACCTGTTGGAGGAGTTTGTGAGGCAACCACCTGAGCAGCCTACTGTCCCTGCGTTGGTCTGCCGCGGCCAAGGTGGAGAAGGAGAGGGGGGCAGTAGGGCACAGGTGGAGGAGAGTAGGGATTGTCATGTCTCGGCGAAGCAGTGGGCGGGGGACACGAGTCTGGTGGCTGTGGAAGTGCTAGAGCACCTGTCTGAGCAGCAGTGTGCAGCACTCCAGCACCAGCTCGGTTCATACCCCACTGGTCGTGCCGAGCCCCTGAGTCTCACAACTCGGGCGGTGCGAGATGTTCCGCAGGCAGGTCATGTGACTGTTAAAAGACCGTTAGCCTCGTTGTTTCGGTGGTTTAAGGTGGGCGACGAGGCCTTGGCATGGTTGCCAGGTCAGGGTCGACCCATGGCTGCCAAGGGTGGTGGTCAAAAGGAGGACATTGAGCAGATTGGTAAGGTCGGCTGTGGTATCGCAGTGCCCGGTCGTCGCATAGCCTCCCAATGCTGCTCTAGTCTAATGCAACAGCCCTACCATAGACCGACTGTATCTGGCCATGTCGCTGAAAGCGGTGATGCTGCGCAGGCAGATGTCGTCACAAGGAATGCGGGGGTGCGCATGTACGGTATCGGCGGGGAAGCCTTAGCAATAATGAACTGTGGGAGTGACTGCACGGGTGGTACTGATTGTCCCTCTCATGACCTGGCTGTTCTAGGGACGAAGGTGGAGAAGGAGGGAGAC
>JBAKBP010027392.1:0-30190 GCA_037953745.1 Lithodes maja | reverse complement strand
GATCACCAGTAGAGCTACCCTCGAGGAAGCCATATTGGCGATCTGAGAGTATTGATGAAAGAGTGCTTGGCAAGTCGAAGAACAGATTTGACTTGATTCCGGGCAGAAACATGGAAGTATGAGATTCTTGAGTTTTAAGGCATCGGTACAGTTTGAATGCTTCCTCCTTGTTGCGGACAGCAGTAGAACAAGCTTGAGTTTTCACAGATTTTTTTGCATTAGGCTGAGAGAAAGAAAATGGAATGTATGCTTCCATGCTCGAGAGGATTACCTCGGTAATGCGTTCAGCACTCGCCGAAGGTTCCCGACCACGGAAGCAAAAGTAATTCCATGGGAAATCAAAGAAGTATAGCTACATCTAGAGGTATTTACTTCGATCTAGCAGCATTTTCTTGCATCTAGTGACATGAATTCTAGTTATATTTTAGGAATATTAGCGATATTAAACGATATTATAAAGATAATGGTATTATTCTATACATTTTTGCCAATAGTTTACTATCTAGCGATATTCTAGCAATTTTAAGAATGGATCTAGCGCTATTTTTATTTTTATTTTTTGGGACCGAACTGGTTATTTTTTTCTCTCTTAAATATTAATTATCAACTGTCCGAGGGTGTGGGTGGGTACAATTGTCAAGAGTGCAGGTAAATCTAGAGCCATACATAGTATAAATGCTAATTTAGCAAGGATTGGACCTGGCATGAGTATAACTTTAGTAAGTCTGTAAAACAAATCCAGGCTAGCCTGTGAACCACTGTGAACTGGTCTTACTTTCGGCTCTGTTTTCAAAGGTGGCCCTTGCTGATGTCTTCACGCTCCCTTAAAATAGAAATATCTAATGTGAATTTGTTTGCTATTTTAGGGTAAAAATTATAACAAAGTAAAGCAAATGTGCATTATATGTCAAATTAACATGCTCTGAAGAGTTACATAAACAGGATGTGATTTTTGGCAAGTTATGCCCTTTAAGAGTCCCAGGGTGAATAATGAATGATTGCACAATCGTGCACGGCCATACAAAGCCCATCGTGAACTGAGTTCTGAGCTGAGTGAGCTTGCATCACATGTATCTGGTAATCCTGATAGATTCTTGGTGGCACTGGGAACATTATTTAGCCACAGGATATACAAAGAAACACAGTCCCTCATATGACAGCCCTCAGTGAACTACAGAATCTCCCAGGGCCTCATATATAGTGACCTGCCATGTAGGTGTTAACATGTCAATAATAGTCTACCCATTTAAAGGTATATTGATGGTAATAGACCCATCTAATACAAGGATAGAAAGGTAAATCACAATCGATATACCCAATGATCTTGTTTCCATACCCTTTTGTTTACCTTTGATTTTTGACAGTGAATAGGTTGAACAGTAGCTATTGTCTTTTTAGTTCCAGCAAGTGGTAAATTAAATCCCTTAATACTTATTTCTTGATAACTAATGGAATAATGTATAATCATTATGTCTATGCATCATATAAATACCGATTTTCACTATCAACAATACGTTTTGACACAAATTCTTCGTAATTGGTAAATAATCTTGCTAAATTAGTCTTGCTAAGGCAGCCTCCCAGAAGCTGGGTGTGCTCAACCGCCTTAGGGGGTTCTTTTCCCCTGCACAGCTTCTTGCTCTGTACAGGGGCATAGTGCGCCCTTGTATTGAGTATTGTTCACATGTGTGGGGAGGTTCCTCTCACACCGCTCTCCTAGACAAAGTTGAAAGGAAGGCCTTTCGTATCATTAACTCCCGTCCACTCACCAACTCTCTGCAATCTCTCTCTCTCCGCCGCAATGTTGCATCTCTCTCGCTATTCTATCGCTACTATAATAATCAGTGTTCCTCAGAGCTATCCCAGTGCATACCACCTCCTTTACGTAGGGCACGTGGTACCCGTCTTGCAACTCAATCCCACCCCTACTCTGTGCAACTCTCCAACCCAAGAGTGAAACGTTACTCTCAAACTTTCTTCTACTCAACAGCTGAGCTCTGGAACTCTCTCCCAGAATCAGTCTTTCCCTCTTCCTATGACTTAAATTGCTTCAAACTCCGTGTGTCCAGGCATTTTGGCTCGAACGTCCCTTGATTTTGGCCCTGTCACTCTTTCAACTATGGGGGAGGCACTCGCTATAGGCAGTTATGCCTTTTGCCTCCCTCAATCACATAGAAAAAAAAAAAAATCATGATGAGGATATGAACATTTACCGTGAAGCGGAAAAATATAATTAGCATTGCCGAGTTCATTTTTTATTCTGTGTTTATCTGTAAGCTAATTATGCTGTTTGAGGGAAAGAAGATCATCTCTTTGAAGTTAACTAATATTCATTATCAGAGGCTGGTCCTGATTAACTTCTTTGTAACTTATCATTTGCACAAACTAATTAACGTTTAAAATTTTAGTATTTACAGTATAGTATATATACAATATCTATACAAACATTACAAATAGATCATTATGCAAAACATTTATTACAACCTACAATACCGGATATCTTATCCATCAGTTCACAGTGCGAGGGTTTGACTCCACACAGAACAGCTAAAGTTTGAAGAGGTGATCTCTTCACTATAATTAGGTTGGTAATTTTGACTAGCAATAACTGAAAAAGGGATAGAACATATGGGTTATAAATTTCCATATCTATTTGCTGGTCGACTTTCCAAGTGGTATACATATCGGTTTAGTCCTGTTTGAGTTATAAGAGATTAAATTACTAGATCTTTTGACTAATTATCGTGAATAGGCTATAATTTTTCAGACCTATAGGGTTCTACAAAGATCTAACCACACCATTTTGTACAACAATACTTCCCCTTATCACATACTCACAACACAATCAATACGTGGATGTGTTCGGAAAAGTATGACGATGGCATGGTAACGATCATCAAGCAACACTGGAAGTTGTGGCATGTTTAAGTAAAGTGCCGCCATCTATAGTCTGTTTGTTTCCAGATGACGGTAAATTGTCATATCCCCATCTTAATTATTCTAGTATGAAGATTTTGTAGTGACATGTGTTGTTCTTTATGAAATCTTAGCATTCATATGACACACAAGAATAGTAGCTTCATATTTTTCAAATTTGAATTGAAAAATCAGTTACTAAGGGATATAATTTATCGGGAGGTTCGCCCCAACAGTGTTTGTGGTAATCCTACGGGAGAGTGGAGGGAGGCAGTCAGAAGGCAGTTGGGAGGCAGTTTTTCTATTGGGAGGCAGTGTGTTGGCTGTATCGTATTGTAGGTTGGCTGTTTCTTGTTGTTGGGAGACATGTAGGAGAATACTTATTACATTGGATAAAGGGTTTCTCAGGTTCAACCAACAATGAGATAGAAAAAAGTAAGAAGTATATCGAACAAAATATATTGAAAGATCCGTACAAAATATTCAGGCGCCAAAACATCACAAAAGCAAATTAGAAGAAAACATAATTTAGTGAAACAAACAGAATAATTAGATATTATGTTTATGGCTATCAAAACAAATGACTATAAGCTGCTACACATACAAGCAACCACAAACAAACATAACGGGAGACAATGACACATACAACTACACACACACGCACAAACACACACACAAGGCACACATAATTATGCACATACAGACATTTTGGCTCGAACATTCCTTTGTTTTGGCCCTATCACTCCTTCAACTCTGGGGGAGGCACTCGTCACATGCAGTTTGGCCTTTTGTCTCCCTCATCCACAAACAAAATAAAGACACTCACTGGCTTCCCATCGCACACACACATACAGTACACACTTGATACTGACACACACAAGCACACCGACACACTCAACCACACCGACACACACACAAGCCACTCATTATACACATACAGACACTCCCCCCCCCCCCCCCACACGTTCATACTAGCGACTATCATTCAACTTTTTGGGAAACACTTGTTACAGGCAGCTTTGCCTTTTGTCTCCTTCATACACATAGAAATAATAAGTATCATCTCCATAGCCAGAACCATAGACTACAATAGATCTGGACTGGACACGAAAATGGAACTTTGCAGTAAGGGACCCAAAATCGGAAAACGAACCCGCAAGTTCGAACCTCGAAACCGCGAAAATGTCATATTTTCGCGGTCTCGAGGTTCGAACTTGGGGGTTCGTTCTCCGATGTTGGGTCCCTTACTGCAAAGTTCCATTTTCGTGTCCAGTCCAGATCTACTGTAGTCTATGCCAGAACAAATAAGTATCAATTCCATAGTACCAAGGCTTTGGGTACTAGAAGGACCCAAACAGACTAACAACCAATTTATACAACTTTATTAATATATAGACAACAAAGATCTCCTTAACACTTCTTGCAATATCTGTCAATCACATCAAAACAAGACAAGCAATAATGTTCTGATATTAGATTAAGTAAATATCAACACCCTTACTCCAATGCTGGAAGGCCTAATCCGCAACGGCCATTTTTTTTTTTTTTTTAGGATATGCACGTATCGACAAATAATATTCGCAATTTATTCTCTGAATTTTTCATTAACGCCAATGCAACATGTTGATAGCTTAAAACTTTGCAAAATATTTGTGCAGGACATTTCACTTAATTTATTCACGCGTAGAACACAGTTATTAAATGTGCACTGAATTGTTTATGTATATACTGTATATCAAATTAATAGTAGGCTAAATAGTATGTTATAAAATAGTCTTGCTGTTTTAATTGGTCATTGTACAGTACACATAATTAATGATTCCATTGGCGACTTATTATTATGGATTCCGAGAATAGCTACTGACTAAGTAGATTTTATATATACTTTTCTAATAGACTAATGCACATGTAGATTATATGACCTCATTACACTGCCGTTTATAAGTATTGAGAATAGGAGCGTTCACAGATGCGGGCATTGTGTTTAAGTAATGTGATAAATTACTTGAAATGAGGCACAGGTGCTTCCCATTTTTGCATTGCCTTAACGAGATCATCCAAGATCAATAGGCAGAAATAGTAAAGATTTTAAATTACACTGAAGGGCCCGGGCAAGATGTTGGATGGTCACAATAGCTCTTATAAACCCATCAGTCAAAAACATTAGACACAACTCGTCGGACATTTGGCTACTATGAGCGCGCATACAGTATGGTATTACTGAACAAATACTGCATAGTCCATTTATTACAGTTTTAGACTATTTCTTAACTCCTTCTGTACCGGCGACGTCTTTATAATTTTGTTCTAGCTATATTTAGCTATATTTGTGCGGTTTAATAAGGATCCGTGGACAAAAAATGGTCAAGTGAGATAGTTCGAAGCATGTTCATTGCTGAAGGCCCTTTTGAAACTGAATAAAGTCGTCTAATAGTAGCCAGAATAAAGTTAAGAGGACGTCACCGGTACTTAAAGGGTTAATGCTCCCCACTGTGTTCATAGATGAGTCCAGAGGCATAACCGTTGGCCCAGAGAAGGAAGGCACTGAACACAATTACATAAATAAATAGATAAATAAACTAACAAATATTAAACAACAAGAAGGGCAACATTATGGCTTCACTATATCTACCGTACAACAAGAAGGGCAACATTATGGCTTCACTATATCTACCGTACAACAAGAAGGGCAACATTATGGCTTCACTATATCTACTGTACAACAAGAAGGGCAACATTATGGCTTCACTATATCTACCGTACAACAAGAAGGGCAACATTATGGCTTCACTATATCTACCGTACAACAAGAAGGGCAACATTATGGCTTCATTATATCTACCGTACACTTTAACGTTAGTATAATTAGTAGACTATTGTACTACACTGTGCAGTCACGGACAAAAGTCGTAACCTACCTCCATAATTTTATCTATGTTTATCTCTAGTTGTAAGTGACTGAAAACAATATCCTTTTGTTTCCTTCATGCATATAGAAAAGAGTTACGAAAGTAGGCCACTCTTATGTCGGTGGTTGTACTGTAGGCTATATGATACAATATTTCAACCAAGGCTCCTGGCAATAGATAGCCTAGAGGTAGATAGATAACATTTTAACCCCTTCTGTACCGGTGACGTCCTATATGATACAATATTTCAACTAAGGCGCCTGGCAATAGATAAAGAGATAGATAGATAACATTTTAACCCCTTCTGTACCAGTGATGTCCTTTTAACTTTACTCTGGCTACAATTGTATTCAGTTTAAAAAGGGCCTCCAACAATGAGCAGGCTTCGAACTATCTCACTTAACCATTTTTACTACCACAGACCCTTCTCAAACTGCACAAAATCGTCTGAATGTAGCTATACTAAAATTAAAAAGACGTCGCCGGTACAGAAGGGGTTGAATAAGGAAAACCACCTACACATGTTAGTTGGTTCGTAATGTTGACCCTTAATAATTCAGGCTACTTTATTAACAGATGTCTTCAATAATCTCTATTATACCGTTTTGAAATATGAAATCCAATCAGAAAATGCCCTGTTGCATGTGGTCTGCACTCGAGATCACTTTAATATTGAAAGCAACTTAACAAATAATTCCCCGTAAATTACTGTAGTTGGCATCCCATTTTCTTAGACTTGCCATGGCATCTAGAATGTCCGATCTCACACCGGCATATGAATAAACTAATTAATACATCAGCATTTATTACGTAATCAAATATTTACATATATTGAATTTAATTATAATAAATATTCGATGCAGATAAGTTCTAATAGTATTAATATATTTAATAACTGTAGCCTACTATGGATATGAAATATATTTATCCGAGACGGTACATCGTCAGTCCCCGGACTACCCATGGTCTTCAACGTCGGTGGAGTGTTGTTTTGGTTCTTGTGTGCGAATTTTCGTTATTTTCCCGTGTAAATACTCGTAATTACCAATGTTCCTGTCGCCAGTGACTCTATAAGTTATTCAACTAAGTGTATGGAGGCGAGAAGCTAGTGGATGGTGACGATTATTGGCGTATGGAGTGGGAAATAAGGAAGCCTGCGTTCCATCTGGACCAGCTGATCTTGCAAGGTAGGTACTCTGGTGGTTTTCATGCCGATTATTTACGCTTGAAGCTTTACTCGTTTCTCACATAGGTCTGCCTGTTTGTCTTACCACGCATGGAGTAATGAAGGTTTAATTCTAGTTTCGCTTTCACAGCATACTCATAAATTTCTATGGCTACTTTAGAGTTGTCATATACCATACTTAATTCCTATATATGTCCAAAGCGGCGGAAATGCATTATAAGGAATTATACCTACTGTAAAAAAAAAATAATAATAATAATCTCCCCATATGCGGCACCATAGCTATTACATAATACTAGGTTAGGTTAGGTTAGGTAAGGTAAGGTTGTTAGGTTACTAATGTCGTTAATGTAGTTTATTATCATTATATTACGTCTTTCACCCAGCAATTTCCCTGATCTTTATAGTTGGTCGGGAAGCTATGCCTTTACAACGGCGCCTCCCTTTTGTCGCTGTGTACGTGAAACTAGAATTTTACCGTAATGAAGTAATATGGCATGTCGGAGAGTAGGCTATTTCAATGCCATAGGCTATTAAATGTCCTGATTAAAACACTGGGACTTGCCCGATTCGAGTTTATAAAGTTATAGGCCTATATTTGTATTTTTTATTTGGTCAATATACAGGAGACGCAACAATATAGGTAGACAATTTGTAATGGTAGTTTTGGTCAATATTAACGAGCCGCACCACAGCTGGGATCTCATTTCTAATGGTAGTTTTGAGTTCCTATTATAGATAATATTCAAGGACACTACATCCGCCTTATTAGAAACAATTTATTAGGGAAAGTAGGCACCAACAGATTCGCAATATTTTTCTCCATATAGTCCGCATGGAGGATTTTCGTTATTGACAAATTTGAAAAAATACCCTTTTCACAGAAAAATACACCAAAAATCTGTCAAAGATGTCTAATAGTAGGGGTGTGGGGGCGGCAGCCCCAGCCCATAATACTAGGATAGGTTAGGTAAGGTTGTTAGGTTAGGCTAATGTCCTTTCAAAGATAGGCTAGTAAACACTAGGATAGCCTATACCCGGTCAGAGGTAAGAAGAAGAAGAAGAAGAGTCCTGATGTAGTCTCCTTGAATGCTACCGGAAAAATGGCGGCCATCTTGGATCAGCTGAGAACTAATATTTTTTTCACTTTTTTACCGTATTTCTAGTATTTTGTCATATTCTATATCAATTCTAACCCTGCGGGGGTCTGGAGGCGGCAGCCCCCAGGTTAGGTTAGGGTAATGACAAAATATGGTTTTTGGGGGCATGTTTTAATATTGCAAAATAATGTGTAAATATGAATTTGCAGAAGGAAAAACGGCTATTCTGCAGAGCAACTACTCCTCGATTACGGGATTCCTGTCTCGTGGATTTTTTTTTTTTTTTTTGCTCTTACCTTACTCAGGGAACCTTAATGATGTGCGGATAAGTGCTACTTTTCTTATTTTGATTTGATTTTCACTCTCCTATAACATTTTTTGTTTTATGTTGTTTTTGTGTTTTCCCTGTTCTTGCTCTGTCTTGAGTCGGCTACCCCCAAAATGGGGATTGGGCCTGAGCATATAGATAGATAGATAACATTATCAGCGTTATTTTTGTACACTAAGTCCAGGACACTATGTTTACATTCTAGCCTCTTTGGAGGCTCTTCCCCGATGTTTAGTAGCCAATCAGAGTGGAGCTTAACCTACAAGAAGTCGGTACATATTTAATGGTACTTTCCTGTTATCGACAGCCAAAGCTGAAGATTGCAGAGTAAACACCATAGACTTTATCACATCAATTTTGTGTAGTTTTAATACCTAATCAGCGGGGGGGTGGGGGCGGCAGCCCCCACCCATATTACTAGGATATGTTAGGTAAGGTTGTTAGGTTAGGCTAATGTCTTTTCGGTTCAATGTTATTTTAATACCACAAATTTTGTTGATATATTTGAAGATAAATATTGAATCTATATGCTCTAAAGATCATAAGAAAATTTGTTTTAACCCTCGGCAAAACCTAATAAAAAAGTATGGTACTAAAATAAAATGTCTTTTTCGTAACAAGGTTGTCAATGCGGTACTTCCAGTTATCGATAGCTCTAAAGACCATGTGAAAATGTGTTACACCCTTGGAAAAACCTAATATAAAAGTATGGTATTAAAATTTAATTTTCGTAACAAGGTTGTCAATACGATACTTTCCTGTTATCAATGTACAATCAACGCTGAAGATTGCAGAGTAAACACCGTAGACTTCATCGACTTTCTTTCGCCTTCGTATAATCGACAGCCAATTTTTTTGTTTTATTTACTAAGGGATTAGTACTCAACCAGTGGGGGTGTGGGGGAAGCAGCCCCCACCCATAATACTAGGTTAGGTTAGGTAAGGTTGTTAGGTTAGGCTAATGTATTTTCAAATCACTATCGGGGGCGTGTCTCAACATTGATCAATAGGCCTAATGGGGAAAATAGGTTTTCCCGAGATTTCTAATTAATTACAAACACTATATATTGATGCAAATGAACAATTGCTCTTATAAAAAACACTCGGAAAATTTGTGGTAATAAAATAAAAAATTCCGTCTTTTCAAAGTTGACTAAATCGAGTAAACTACTAGACTGTTCGGGTATCTGAATAATTACAATTAACAATGCAAATGCTAATAAAAAGTGCTTTCCGCACTTTCTAACAATAAAATACACACTTACAATGCATTAAAATACATAAAGAAAATAAAGAAAACCTATAATAACAGGAGTAGTAGTTATGTAGAATTACCAAAGTTGGCTCGGATTTAAGGGATTTAGCGGGTTAGCTTAGGTTAGGCTAGGAAAATGTTAACCCCATAATACTAGGTTAGGTTAGGTTAGGTTATTTGGTTAGGTTAATGACAAACCTTCGCTCGGATTTCATGGATTTAGCAGGGGTGTGGGGGCGGCAGCCCCCACCCATTATACTAGGTTAGGTTAGGTTAGGCTAGGCTAGGCTAGGCTAGGCTAGGCTAGGCTAATGTTAACCACATTCTTACTGGCTTTATCCACGTTGAAAAAAAGAAAAAAAAAAACAGCCAACTTTCGAAATGAGGTTACTGTGATTTTGGACTCTGAAAAATTGAAAAACCCGAGCCAAGTTTGGTCAAAACTTGGCTCGGGTTTTTCCATTTTCAGGTTTTGTTACTTTTCAATATTGTATTTTCAGAGTTCTTCCAATGTTACCCCTTTATTTACGGCTTTTACCCCGCAATTTCCCTGATCTTCATAGCCCTCCCCACTATCGGGGGCCGTGTTTTAAGATTGATGGATAATGGGAAAATAGTAAAATGCGACAGTCTTTGGTATTAAACAACACTGTGTATCAAAGAAAAAAGAAAAGAAAAAAAAAAAAACCCGAAAAACTCGTCACTGGTTGGTGATAAACATTTACCAAAGTACCTTATTGACAACCTTGTTACGAAAATTATATTTTAGTACCATACTTTTATATTAGGTTTTTTCGAGGGTTTAACACATTTTCATGTGATCTTTAGAGCTATCGATAACTGGAAGTACCGTATTGACAACCTTGTTACGAAAAAGACATTTTAGTAACATACTCTTTTATTAGGTTTTGCCGAGGGTTGAAACAAATTTTCTTATGATCTTTAGAGCATATAGATTCAATATATATCTTCAAATGTATCAAAAAAATTTGTGGTATTAAAATAACATTGAACCAAAAACTATATGTGCATTTCAAAATCAGCTGTCCTCGTCGGCTGTATTTGGAACACTGGTTATTGCACTTTGGACAGTTTACACTTATTGGAAGGCGAAAATGTCTTAAGCAGCCTCAGTGTTTTTAAAGACGGTGGACAAAGCTTTGATCGGCTCACCCTCTACACAAGCTGGCCAGAGTCAAACTGATAGCTTATATCCCGGGCCACCTGTTTTCCAAATCATGGCATCACCTGATTGGTCGATAGACATCACGTGTCGGTGAACTCGGGTACTCTTGGCATGAATTAGGTAGGGTGATTACTTTGGCCACGACGCCACGAGTATAGTTCATTGCATTCGCCACCAGATGTCTCAGTTGTTGACTGCCAGTCACGCAAAAGAGGTCTCCCAGAAGAAGACGAAAAAGAAGAAGTGTAAACAAACCCTTAAAACGTAAATATCCATATAATATGTATTATTATGGCTACCCCCAAAATGGGGATTGGGCCTGAGCATATAGATAGATAGATTATGTTCCTTCCAACAACCAACTATACTCCTAAAATGGATTAATGAAATTTACAAACACATGTGGCAGTCCGTGGATTCGAATCCAGGATGCTCACACCGAAAAATAACACCTTATGCATCGCACCACGAAGACAGAAGATGTTAGTTTCCTAGGAATGACACCTACATCAAAAATTTGGAAAACAATTGCTTAATCACATGCTATTGAGCTTAATTTTTTACCAATATTGTCGCGCCTCCTGTATATTGACCAAGGATTATAATACAAAAAACACATACGTGACCTAAAATCCAATTTGACCGAAATGAGATCCCAGCTGTGGTGCGGCTCGTAAATATTGACCGTAGTTTTGGGTTGCTATCATCATATGCTTCATGTCTATATACTTTTGATAATACTCAAGACCTCTTTCGCAGCCCTATTAGAAATAATTTATTAGGGAAAATAGGGACCAATAGACTCGCCATATTTTTCTCATTATAGTCCGCATGGAGGAATTTCGTTATCGACACTTGAAAAAACCCGATTACACCGAAAAATAACACAAATATATAATGTCCCGAATGTAAACAAAGCATTGCACCCAATGAATCCTTCGACCTGGGTCCTCTTCTTCTTGTTTTGAAAGATGCGGTGAGTGCGATTCACCCAATAAATGGCTTGAACGTTACTCACAAAAACGACATTATATTATATTAGGGTTAGGTTAGGTTAGGTTAGGTTAGGTTAGGTTAGGTTAATCTAACATAATATTTGCACATTTTGGAAGCGTGCAGGGCCTCCCCACAATTTTCCTTACCTACTGTAAAAGCGCGATTCACCCAATAAATGGCGCCATTTGACGGAGTATCTTCAGATTAATGAATAATGGGTAAGTTAATGCAAATGCTCCACTCAAACCATGAAAAACAACGATTAAACACTATATTCTTTGGACAACAACAAAAAATGGAAAATAAGGCGGCTCTAGCTGTCTTGAATGTTACCATACTTTTTATCCCCGGGGAAAAAAACATATCTTGGGATTTTTCATTTTTTAGTTTTTCTTGGGGTTTTTTTTTTTTTTTTTTTTCATTAACCTAACCAAAAAAACGGTACGATTTTAGTTTCTGGACACCTATTTGACAGGTACCACCAAGGATATAACCCTTAAAGATCGGGGCCAGACTTAAGTCCTGCTCCAATTTGCAGCAAGTTAGTATTATTAAGGCTTTTAAAGGGTTAAGATCGAGTGCAAATGGCCGGGAGCGCAGCGGGCCAGACAGCCGACTCCCAGGGCTTACCGCCGCCCATTAACTCATGTTTCCTGTGATCTCGAGAGGCCGGCAGTGTAGCCAGTAGTGAGCATAGCTGGGAAAAATATGCCGCTATACGCTAAACTCCCATGTTACTGGTATCACTGTATGAGAACCACGAGTGCTACGTAGCTCGTTCTGGTCTCATTTTGAAGCTTTTAGCGCCTAGTTTTTTGCTAAATAATTTGTTTTTCATGCAGATACTTGATTTATCATTCAGGAGGGCCTGAATATGCCCAAATAAGCCCAAAACCCCCCCGCTAGACAAGGGTTAATACATATTTTTTTTCGGTTTCCACGCATCCAACACAAAGCTACGCCTTTTTCTGGTCCGGTAATAGTTGTTACGCTGGCCAGCTTGCCAAAATGCACTCGTAACTCGCTAGCGCTCGCCAGGACAGTGAAATGGGCTACAATAATCGTAGAACGATGTTCTTTCTTTTATAGAGTTCATGTTGTCACAGACAGATCAGTGGTGGTCTTTATTCTTGTCTGTGACACTTGGAAGTATTTTATATCATTCATAGAATATAAGATGCATTGTGTGAAGTTAAAGAGCGAGGTAGGCAGTGAGGTGGTAATATGTGCGTGTGTATGTATGTGCTGCCTCCCTCGCTCGGAGGAGTTTCCCACGCTCCTGATTGGCCTGGCGAGTCACTTGACTTCTGCTCCTCATGACGTAGTCGTCTGTGATTGAAGGCCGCTGTCTCAGCTCGGTGCTGGGGGGCTCCTTCCCTCGTGTCTCCTGCAGAGCTTGGCGTAGCGTGCTTGGGCCTACATGTCCTTTGCAATCTGTCCCCCATATAACCCCCTATACTACTTTCTCTCTCTCTGAACTTCTTCTTTTTCATACTTCCATCTTTATTCAATTACTTATCCCTTCTGGTTCTGCATACGACTTCCATAGTCGGCCAGTCGTATTACCAGCACCAGCTCTCACATTTATGTTTGCACTAGCGTTAGGGATTAGTAGAGTCATAGTCATATGGTAGCCTCGTGTTGGGGTGCTTCTAATTATTGAGCTGTTCTCTCTTATTTTTTAATGCTAGACAGTGGAAGGTATCTTTGGTCGTTGTCTGAGTTATGTATGTGGCAAGTCAGAGCCTGTACAACATCGACGAAGCTAGCTAGCCTGTAACCCTTGTGCATATTTTCCTTTGCGAGTGTAGCAGTATACAAGTGAAGGGTTTTTGTCTACTCTCACCTTCATACTTGCTACCTCATTTTGTTGACCTTTGTGGAGCGCCAGGGTAAGACCAGATACTTGAGATCTGGACTTACCAAGAGAGCCTCCAAGTCACTTAACGTAACCTAAGGGAAATCTGTTCAAGGGGAGACAGTAGGCTACGAGCATGCTTGCGCTCTGCCTAGTTTCCTAGTACCTTTTATGCCACTGCTAGACTTTATTAGTGAGAAAGACAGCATTGTGTTTATTAACTTTCATTGTGTATGCTTTAGGAATTATTCACGCTTTATTTTAGCCAAGGTTGATGCATAGTGCACAATCCAGTTTGGCTAGTACGTTGGCTACAGAAGTACTGTTTCTGAGTGGTTATTATTAGTGCTGTCACAGAGTTGTTGCACTCCCTTGTTATATATAATTGTATCCTACTTATTGGTGTATTTAAGATACACGCTTTGGTGTCCTGCCCCTGCATTTATTCCTGTTCTGTAGTAACGAGCATCTTAGAGCATCAGACGTTTTCAGAAGATTCTATACCTGATTGCTGTAGAACTAGACTTCCAGTGCTTTCATAGAGCATTGTAGAGGTTAGTGTTGAGTACAGACTCACACTAAAGTTAACGTAAGCATATACTCCTTTATTAAATCTTATTATAGTTTATTCAAGCATTGTTATTACTTAAGAGCATTTTATTAACGTAAAGTACTCCTTTTGTGAGTAGGCTTTGCCGTCATCGGCAAGCCTTTGTAGAAGTGCACTAAAACCCAGTTAATTGATACCCCGTTATCCAGGAGATTAACTCTGGAGGGTTTAAGTGTTTTTGTTCACCGGCGTAATAGTTCGAGGGTTTGGAATTAGCGTACCGTTGTTGCAGATATAGCCTATCATCTAGTCCATTCTTAAGTGCCCTTGTTTATTTCGTAGTGCCGGTCGTAACATAGTATTGAAAACGATATAATACCTTTTTAAATGTAGTTTTCGACGAGAATAAAACGGCGCGTTTGTGCCGAAAATCGGCGGGAGTCCGTCGTTGCTTCGGATCGTTGGTTTGTTTACCCAGGACGCTCGAGGTTACGGCCAGCTGTTTTACTTGTCCCCTGCTGGCAACATATATGACGATTATTATAATTCACGGGGGGGTGAGGGGGGCAGAGCCTCCCCTCAACCCGTCCTGTATCCCACGGTGTTACGTCCTGGGATATATAAACACTGGGCTCTTTCTATTGGACTAGGTATGCGGCAACAAGCACCAACGGAAAACGCTAGATCCAACCCTTATCTATAAACGCAGGCAACAAACCACCCTAAACCGTCAAGAGTCCTGCCTGGACAACAAGGTATCCCATGACTCGGTTACAGGGTGCACGCACTATAGACTGCTGATAGTCAAGCAGGCTATATAAAAGATCACACAATTAAGTTGACTTAAAGCTTCAAGGAAAAGATAGATAACGGAATTAAATTGCAGAAACAATTTAATAACAAACTAGAAGAAAGCACATTTAACGTTACGTTAATTAATACAACTAATCACCCCTGCGTGAAAGAAGGTGAAAGCAAACAGTCCTCAAAACATCGTACAGGTAGACAAGATGCGGTTTTCTAAACTGCATGCGGCTGCTGTAGGATCTGATGCTTAGCAAAGAAAGTATGTTACGGATTTAGAAAACTCTAAACTCATAAGCAGGAATAAATACTAGTACAAAGGAGTACAAAGGAAATCGAGCAACAACAATCTAGTGACCCTTCTAGGTTGCTTGTCCTCCAAAACACTGAGGATCAAGTGTCCAAACAGTGGTTTAGAGTGGGTAAGGGAATTACTGCCCTGGAACTAATGTCCGTGGCAGGATTAGGAAGTTAGTAGGGGACAGATGGGTTAGTAACTGAAGGGGGGATAATATAAAGTTATTCATTTACAAACGCAGTCAGTCGCGGGTTTGATGCGAGATATTTGTCAAGGCGGAGTTTAAATTAATCAACGGTGATGCAGTCTATAACGTTTCGGGGAAGCCCATTCCACAAGTTGACAACTCGATTGAAGAAGAAATTCTTAGATTCGTGTGAGTTAAAAGATTTACCAATAATTTTGCAACCGTTTCCCCACGTGTAATTAGATTGGTTGATAGTGAAGTACTTACTACAGTTCATATTGTCGATGGCTTTGATGATTTTGAACACTTGAATTAAGTCACCTCTTAATCTGCGCTGGCTTAAAGGAAATAGATTTAATTCTCTAAGACGCTCTTCGTATGGTTTGTTCTTTAGGCTAGGTATCATTTTGGTAACTCTATGTTGAACTCGTTCTAGCTTGTTTATATCTTTTTGGTAATAAGGGCACCAGGATTGAACGCAGTATTCCAGAAGAGGGCGGACTAAGGAATTGTAAAGGGTTAGGATAACTTCTTTGGATTTATGCTCAAATGACCTGCCTATAAAGCCAATTATTTTGTTTGCCTTCTTAACAACTTCTGAACATTGTTGACTCGGTTTTAGGTTACTCGATATTGTTACTCCCAGATCGGTTTCTCTGTTTACATTCTTAAGCTGAGTGCCATTCATCGAATAGTTTGCTTTCTCATTTAGGTATCCGATATGTAGTACTTTACATTTATCCGCATTGAAACTTATTTGCCAAATTTGGGCCCAACATGACAATGTATCTAGATTGTGTTGCATATCGTCAACTTGTTCTTTTGAGAGTACGCTATTTGCAATTTTTGTATCGTCAGCAAATTTTGAGATTGTACAGGTGAGACCCTCATCTATGTCGTTGATGTAAATTAGAAAGATAATTGGTCCTAGTACCGATCCCTGGGGTACCCCGCTACTTACATTGGTCCATTTAGATGCCTTACCGTTTATGACTACTCTTTGCTTTCTGTCGCCGAGCCAATTTTCTATCCATTTCATCACACCGTCTTGTATTCCATGCGCTTTTAGTTTTAGCAGTAAACGTTTGTGGGGAACTTTGTCAAAGGCCTTTTGAAAATCAAGGTATATAATATCTACAGCTTTACTCTCATCGTAGAGGTTGAGGATATCGTGGAAGAAGTCTAAGAGGTTTGTTAAACAGGAACGCTTTTTTACGAAAGCCGTGTTGAGTATCTTTAAGTATGTTATTTTCCTCTAAGTGATTTACGAGTCTGTCTCGTATGACCGTTTCTAGCATTTTACATACAACTGAGGTTAAGCTAATTGGACGATAGTTACTGGGTAGGGATTTGCTGCCTTTTTTTAATATCGGTGTTACGTTGGCTAGCTTCCACTGATCGGGCATAGTTCCAGACTGCAAGGATTTATTGAATAGTAATGTCAGTGGTTTGGAGAGCTCATCCTTAGCTTCCTTTAGAATTCGAGTCGAGATTGTATCAGGTCCAGGCGTTTTATTTCCCTTGAGTTTATCTAAACAATTCAATACTTCTCTCTCTGTAACGGTGATATTGCTTAGAACATCTGAATTATCAATCTGAATCGGTGATGGTGTAGGGATATCACTGAGGTCTTCTGTTGTAAAAACTGATGCAAAGAAGGTATTGAGGGCATTACTCATTTGTACTTCGTCTTTGGTGTATTCTCCATTTTCATCGACTAACGGTCCAACAGTTGAAGTAACTACTTTTTTCTTTCTGATATAACTATAGAATTCTTTCGGGTTTGTTTTACTTTGATTCGCAATATGTAACTCTAAGGTCTTTTTACTTTGCTTAATTAACTTTTTGGCTTTGCGTCGTAGCTCTACAAATTTCAGCCGTTCTTCTTCATTTTGTGAGGATTTTAATCTATCATTAGCAATTTTTTTAGCAAGCAGGCAGTTTGAAATATCTTTATTCCACCATTTGGGCTTATTATTATGGCCTGGACGCCGTATTTTCGATGGTATGCAGTCTTGCACTGCTTTTAGGTAAGTGGCTTCGAATAACTTCCAAGATGTATTTATGTCGTTATTGTGAATTAAAAAGCTCCAGTCAGTTTCTTTAAACATAGCTCTAAGTTTATGGAAGTTTGCTTTCTTGAAATTAGGGACTTTTTCGATGCTACTATTTGGTTCGTTGCTAGTAAACTTTAAAGTGAAGGTTATCGTACGATGGTCGCTGTTACTGAATTCATCACCAACATTCAAATTCTCTATTAATTCTTTTTTTGTTGCAAGTACAATGTCAAGAACGTGATTACCACGGGTTGGCGTTCGAACAAATTGATAAAGCGAACTCTCTTGCAAGTTCGTATACAAGTCATGTCCGGAGTGTGAAGTAAGAGTATCGCCCCACTTGGTCACAGGTAAATTAAAGTCGCCAAAAATTACGGTACTGTATCTTGTGAGTTACTTACATCTGCAATTTGTTCGTAAATTTCTCGGTCAGTTTGCACTGATTGAGCTGGAGGTCTGTATATTAATGCAAGTATTATTTTTGTACCTTTATTATTGTTTATTAGCACAAAAGATGCGTCAACGTTCACAATTTGAGGTTTTGACAAGAGGGTAGGGTTAAGACTTTCTTTTATATAAACTAAAACGCCACCTCCATTTCGATTTATTCGGCTTTTCTCAAACATTTCATAACCGGGAAGTGAATGCTCTTCTAAAAAGTCTCTATCTTCTGTATTGAGCCAAGGTTCTGTTATGCCAATCACATCATAATTTTCTGTAAACACTAGCTCCTCTAAATCTGAAAATTTATTGCGTATGCTATGAGCGTTTGCATAGAAAACCTTTAAATTTGTTATTTTAGAACTCACGGAACGCTCTTTAATTATATTTTTGGTTCTTGTCGGATCTACATTTATGTTCATGGCTGTCCTCAGTCCTCGCTGTCTTCGGTCCTTATCGCTGGTGGTCCTCGGTTGCCTCTGTTTTTTTCTTGGCGTTGGATGATTTATGTCACTGCTGCTTCTTCTCGGATGGCGTTTTTTTATCCATGGCTGCGGACTGCTTCGTGTAGGAGACGTGATAGGACATACAGTGTGATGATTAGTGATAGGATATACAGTGTATAATGGCATAGGTATAATTAAATAAAGGCAGCAACTCGCAACATAACCACATACAGGTGTGCTTCTCACTCTTAGTCAGGCAAGCCTGCTCGGACAGAGTCTCTAAGCCACACCCTGACTCACAATGCTCACAAAAACGGTAAACTGTGGCACAATAACAAGCATACAGAGATAATAAACCCCTAGCTGTTAATCAGCCTGGTGGCAGAGGTCTAGCTGGAAGGATATAGGCTTCGGATACCCGGGCTGAGCCACCTGCTCTAGCCTAGGGACGTTCCCAGGTCTGTGCGCCAAATTACTCTAATTGAAAGGGTGCTCTCTTGAGAGACTCAGATCGCAAGTATCTGACTCTCTCCTGGCGACCCTAAAACAAAAGCAAGACGTGCTAGCGCAGTGCTGAGTGGGCTAGGCAAGGGCCCTCACACAACACAACGCTAGACACACAGGGACACAGACAAGAAAATGCCCCCAGACTCCCACGGGTATCCTAGTAAAGTCGTGCGGGTCCACGGGACTCGCACCAGCAGACTTTACTTAAAGGATCGCAAAAAGCCTCCCCTCTGGTCTAGCCCCTGCTAACCTGACACAAGAACACACTAGCAAGCATGAAACCACCAAATATGAGACAACAAAAAAGCTTCCTAGGTCTCATTAACAATTACATCCCTGCATAAGGCCCAAAATCCTATCTAGTTATCTGAGAGCTCGTCGTTAATACAATAATAGATATAAGGTCTATCAAGGGGATGGGATAATTAAATAGATTGGTGAAGTAGTGGAAAGAAGGTATACAAAGTAAGAGAGAACGTTTCTAAGTGGGGTTGAGAGGGATAGATATCAAGGGGGTCCGAAGGGTACGACAATGAGGTGAACTCTGAGTCTTGAATCTGTCTGGACCCCCCCCCCCCCCCCTAGGCATGCAGAATACATCCCAGGCTTGGCAACACTCAACACAGTTGCCTGGTCAAAATCCTCTACCCCGTGCGTGAGTCGAAACTAAGCCTAACGTCGCAATCAAATGCATGTGGCAGCGCTTCAGGCTCGTCCCAAGCTGGTCTCTCCGCATGAAGCAACGTCCCAAGCCGGTCTCTCTCTCCCGCTCGTCTCTTCCCGCTCTCACTAGACTTACATCTTATATATTATAATGAAACAATCAACTATCGAGAATAAAATATACTAAGATGCGTTGGTTAAGAATAAGGGCAGCTTCAAGCTGTGAAACAACATAAGAATATCCCAGACATTAGTTACATTGTCGTAGGATATATACTAAGGGAAAGCCTGCCGGCCGGCTACCACCAGCTGGTTTCTAAACGGCTGGGCAGCCGACGCGCACGCATGCCCGCATGTGGTTACTATGCAGAAGCGTCACACCTCTCCCAAGATATAAGACCCTTGACTAAGTTCTTCATATCTAACAGAAAGCTTCTCATAGTACCACACACTGTTGCGACACAAGGCACTATATATAAAAAAAAGAATAAAGACTGTTGCGCTCCACCGAGCAAGTTCAACTAACTCAGCGACAATAAGCGAAAACATTCAACTTAGATACTGCTACAACATCTTATACAAAATTCTACACGTTATAAAAAATAAAGAGTTTTTATAAGGTTTTTGCTTTTTTAATTTGTTTTTTTCGGCTGAACTACAGTGACCGCCTATTTTCCTCCACACTCAACCCTCAATCTTGTGGCAGTCTAACCAACATCATCCACCCTTGATAGACAATCCGCTATCACGTTATCAGAACCGGCAATATGGCGTATGTCCAGATTATACTCCTGAAGCATGAGTGACCACCTGGTCAGCCTCATATTCCGGTTATGAAACTGATTCAAGAATTTCAGAGGGTGATGATCGGTATAAACGACTACGACTGGTCCGAAAGCAGGAACATATACATCGAAGTGCCTGAGCGCCAGCACTATCGCCAGGAGTTCTTTTTCAATTACAGAGTAATTCCTTTGTGAACTATTGAATTTTTTACTGTAAAAACTCACTGGATGTTCGATACCTTCATCATCTGTCTGTAACAAGACAGCCCCAGCCCATACGCCACTGGCATCAGTCGCCAGCTGAAAAGGTCTGCTGAAGTCCGGGGCCCTGAGTAAGGGGTGGGTACATAACAGGTGTTTTACCACGGAAAACGCCGCTGCACACTCAGGAGACCACCGGAACTTCTTGTCCTTAGATAATAAGTCAGTTAAAGGTGTAAGTACAGTCGAATAGCCTTTGATGAAGCGACGATAATAGCCTATCAGACCTAGAAACCGCATGATTTGTTTCTTAGTCGTAGGCTGGGGAAACTGATCGATGGCTTTGATCTTTGTCTGTGGAGGGCACACCTGACCCATCCCCACCTCGAACCCCAGGTACAAAACTGTGGCTTTGACAAAATCGCACTTACCCAGGTTTACCACCAAACCTGCTTCATTCAGTTTATTAAAAAGCTGTCCGATGTGAGCACAGTGACTGTTAAAATCATCGTCGTATATTATGACATCATCTAGGTACACCGTACAGTTGGGAATGTCTGCTACAATGTCGTTCATTAATTTCTGAAACGTTGCAGGGGCATTTTCCAGCCCGTATGGCATAACATGGCAACGATATGTGGCACCGTCCACCACAAACCCACACACCTCTCGCGCTCGCTCAGACAAGGGCACTTGCCAATATCCCTTAACAAGGTCTATCTTAGTGAGGAACTTGGCTTTTCCTATCTTATCCACACTGTCGTCCATGCGAGGGAGAGGGTAGGCATTTGTGGGGGTTAAACCATTCAACCTGCGAAAATCTAAACAAAACCGCACCTTGCCATCTGGTTTGGGCTGCAGTGTGACTGGGGAAGTCCACCTTACTGCACCCTCAGAAATCAGCCCACGTTTCAGCATATAATCCAGCTCTTCCCTAAGTGCTGGTAATTTAATAGGGGGAACACGGTATGGCACTGATTTAAAGGGCGGGTGGTCCCCAACATCGACATCATGCACCGCTTGAGTAGTGAGGCCAGGATGCTCCGTGAAAACAGCTGGGTTTGAATCAAACAAGTGCTGCACAGCTACACGTTGTTGCTCAGGCAGGTGCAATATCAACTCATGAGCCACTTGTCTAGAATTCCCCGCCCACTGATCCGCGGAAACATGACAATCCCAATTATCCTCCCCCGCAGCTTGACTGTCCCTTCCTCCTTCTCCACCACGATCGCTGCAGATCAACACCGGGACAATGAGAGGCTCGGAGGGGTGCCTCACATACTCTTTCATCAGATTTACATGGCAAAGTTGGTTCTTTTTCTTACGATCAGGAGTAGCTACTAAATAGTCTAGATCAGAAACCTTCCTTACAACCCGATACGGACCAGAATACTTGGCAGACAAGGGGTGTCCCACCAGAGGCAGGAGTATGAGTACCTCCTGATCTACTTCAAACTCCCTCAGCTTCACCTTCTGGTCGTATCTGTCCTTCATCTGAGCTTGTGAACTCTTAAGGTTCCGACCTGCTACCTCCAGGCTCTATAGCATTCTCTCACGGCTTTCAACAACATACTTTAGAAGCAAGCATGGCATTGTGACTCCCTCCCAGATCTCCTTGACTATGTGGAGGGGCCCCCTGACCCTGTGTCCAAAAACCAACTCGTTCGGGCTAAATCCCAAGCTCTCCCCAGTTACTTCTCTCGCAGCAAATAAAACGTATGGGAGACCTAGATCCCAGTCCTTCCCATTTTCCATGCAATAACACCGCAACATACTCTTGAGAGTCGAGTGCCACCTTTCCAAAACTCCCTGACTCTCGGGATGGTAGGCAGATGACACCACAGACACTATCCCATGTTGCTGCATGGTCTGCTTAAACAGAGCAGAAGTAAAATTGGATCCCTGATCAGACTGGATCTCCTGAGGGTAGCCATAACGAGAGAAATAGACAAGTTGGTTTTTGACAACAGTCTTAGCCATCCCGTTGCGCATGGGGTAAGCATCTGGATACCGTGTTGCTACATCCATTACAGTTAGTAAAAATTTATTGCCGGCACTAGTGGGGGGCAATGGGCCAACCATATCGATAACTACTTTGCTGAAGGGCGGCGCAATGACAGGGATGGGTTGTGTTACGACCGGGCACTCGGGTACACTAGGGCTCTTACACAGGACTCGAGTATGGCTCGCTGCCACAACGGAAACACACGATCCCAACCCCAGAGTACTGCCAGCCGAACAAAAAACGCCACTACCCTCCAGAGTTCTATCTGCTATAACGGGGTATACAAGAACTCGGTACTAGCGTTTCACACAACAGACTAATAACAAGACGGGAGTTATCTAGTCTGGTCAACAATCAAACAAAGAAGAAAGTACTACAACACTAAAGAATAGTGTTGGCCGAAGCCGAAGTAATCCACCCTTGACTAAGAACTTAAGAAGTCCTCCACCCTCTACTTCGGATCGGCACTATTACGTTACGTTAAACAATAGTCCTCGAGCATCAAGCAAGGAATCTTCTGATAAAGTTAGATGCTTCTCGAATACTCGTAAGAAGTAAGTATCGGATTTTGAACAGCAATTCAATAAGTAACACACTGGCAATTAAAGGCTTTAAGTTGACATAAGAAGAATTATAAGAATAAACAATAGTAAATGGCAAACATTAAGTAGAAGTACTCCGACAATGCACTGACAATAGCCTACTAGGATTGTGCTCGTGGGCCACTAATCTCTAAAGTAGCTAAGCGTGCCACACATGAAATCAATAGTGCATAAACAATAAAATACATAAGGAGAAGCTTCAATACTATGCTGTATCTGCTGGTCGAGCAAAGTCTAGCTGGGATATCTAAGGTTAGGAAACAATGGCTGAGCAAGCGGCTCGTAGCCTAGCGAGGTCCTTAAGACTGTGCGGCCAAATTACGTTAATTGACGGGATGCTCTCTTGAGAGATCCAGATCACTAGTATCTGGTTCTCTCCTGGCGATCCTCTCAAAGTCAAGCAAATGAGATAGCACAGTGTTGGGTGGCAGAGGCAAAAGCCCTCACTCGCAACACAGTGCTAAACTCCCATGGTACACAGTCAGAAAGACCACCTAGGCGTTCCACGTCTCCGTTGCAATTGTACTGGTTCAACCGCAACCTAGTACTCATAGGAAATCACAACTCAGAAACCCTATCCCAGTCTAGCATTGCCTAAGCCAGCAGAAAACAGGAACATGAATAATCGCACACAGGGAAATGCATATACGAGTGCAACAAACATCAATCAATCCTATTCTAGTTAACCCTTCCAAAAATAGGCTATCTAACAGGCACTTATCTCGTGAGAACTCAAGCGATAATACTTTGGCTGACTAAATCTGCACCAAAGGGGTCATTGAGGTTATAAAGGGTCGAGAAGGGAAGAAGATAGGCTGTTCAGAGAGTAGAGAAAGTTCACATCAGTCGGAAGAATATGGATAGTTGCAAGGGATATGAGAAGTCGCTCTGCCTGATGAGTTCTAAAGAATTGTGGCGAGGACCTCTCCTTTTTATACTCGGCCCTCTAGCGGCATATCGCAAACTACTAAGGACCGCCCACTGACAATCATTACGTAATATTCTCTCTCAATCTGGGATCGACAAAGAATTTCCCACGCGCTTGAGGAGGGAGGAGGGAGGAGGGAGGAGGGAGGGAGGCCTACCTACCTCGTGGCGCGCTCCCGGGCCGTCGTTACATAACTCTCTCTCTTCTCCTCTCATCATTACATATAAGTCCCACACACAATACTTATATCTAATGATATAAAATAGAACTCGTTGACTTAGAAGAAAACAAAATACATAATTATAATACTTATAGTACAACGGCTCACATAAACTGAGTTAGGAAACTCTACACGGACTACAGCCAAAGTTCCTGCCCTGACGATCCTAGCGAGAGTGGGGTCTGACTGAGCGTTCTGTACAGCATGCTCATACTCGGCATGCGTCACACCTCCCCCAAGATTTTACTTGCTCAACCCTGAGCTAAAATCTGACACGCAGAACCTCATCAAACCCCTCACACCCAGCGACCGCATGGCACTAAAACAACGCTGAGTTTATTACTAAAACACATCTTATAAAAAAAATTCACATTTCATAACTCCTCCCTAACAATAGCAAAAGACATAATATCATGCTCCCAGAGCGAGCTTACAGCAGCTCAGCCGTTTGATAGTTCGTGGACTACTCAAACTCTACAGGCTATGACAAACTTATACAATTATCTATAACAAAAGAAAGAGTTTTTTTTATGATTTTTATATTTTGATATGTTTTTTTCCGGCTGCACTATAAGGGCAGCCTATTTTTTCTTCTATACCAAACGCTCAACTCCTGCTTTACGACCCAATACGCTGGGCTACAACCGCGAGCCAACAAGCACCAAGCGCAAAATACTACTCAAACTAAAGCAGGAGGCTACCCGTGTGTCAATCTCTCCGGGATCATACACCTGTGATAGCCTACGACTGATCATCTACCCTCGATAAACAATCCGCGATCACATTGTCACATCCCGCAATATGACGGATGTCCAGGTTATACTCCTGCAACATCAAAGACCACCTGGTCAGTCTCATATTGCGATTGTGAAATTGATTTAGGAATTTCAAAGGGTGATGATCAGTGTAGATAACCACGACTGGGCCATAGGCTGGAACATACACCTCGAAGTGCCTGAGCGACAGCACAATCGCCAGTAATTCCTTTTCTATTGTAGAATAGTTCTTTTGTGCAGCATTGAACTTCTTAGAAAAGAAACTTACTGGGTGTTCCACACCTTCATTGTCTGTCTGTAGCAAGACGGCACCAGCCCCTACACCACTAGCATCTGTTGCCAGCTGAAAAGGCCTGTTAAAGTCTGGGGCCCTGAGTATCGGGTGAGTACACAGCAAATGCTTCACCAAATTAAAAGCCTTTTCACACTCAGGCGCCCACAAAAACTTTTTGTCTTTAGATAACAAATCTGTGAGAGGTGCCAACACCGTGGAGTAACCTTTTATAAAGCGTCTGTAGTAGCCTATCATACCCAAGAATCTCATAATCTGCTTCTTGGTGGTTGGGTGCGGAAATTTATTGATAGCCTGTACCTTGTTCTGAGGAGGGCACACCTGTCCCCTTCCCACTACAAATCCAAGGTACTGCACCGTGGCTTTTACGAAGTCACACTTTGCCAAATTTACTACCAGACCTGCTTCACTAAGTTTCCGGAACAAGGTCTCCAGGTGCTCACAATGGCTCTCAAAGTCGTCATCATAAATGATTACATCGTCCAAGTATACGGTGCAATTTGGAATGTCCTTGACAATTTCATTCATCAGGTTCTGAAACGTTGCTGGTGCATTCTTAAGTCCGTAGGGCATAACATTACACCGGTAAGTACTCCCGTCCACCACAAAACCACATACCTCTTTAGCACGCTCGGACAAAGGTACTTGCCAGTAACCTTTTACTAAATCTACTTTAGACAAAAACCGAGCATTACCAATTTTATCAACACTATCATCAACCCGAGGAAGAGGATATGGGTTAGTTGGAGTCAAACCGTTTAGCCTACGGAAATCAATACAGAAGCGTACCTTGCCATCTGGCTTAGGCTGCAGTGTTACGGGGGAAGTCCATTTAACGGTGCCTTTCTCTATCAACCCTCTACCGAGCATATACTCCAACTCATCCCTCAGAGCGGGTAGTTTTATGGGGGGCACACGGTACGGGATTGACTTAAAGGGTAGATGGTCCCCCACGTCAACATCATGCATAGCCTGAGTAGTGAGGCCTGGGTGTTCAGCAAATACAGTGGGGTATGAACCGAGCAACTGACGGATAGCTTCAAACTGCGGCTCAGGCAAATGAGCTATAGCCTCGTCAGCCCTTAGGCTCGAGTTCCCCGCCCACTGATCCGCTGAAACATGGTGATCCCAGCTATCCTCCTCTGAAGCTTGACTGTCCCCCTCTCCTTCTCCACCACGGCCGCAACAAGCCAACACAGGGACAGTGAGAGGCTCAGAGGGGCGCCTCACATACTCTTTTATCAGGTTCACGTGACATAACTGGTTCTTTTTCCTCCGGTCTGGAGTGGCAACAAGGTAATCTAGGTCCGAAATTTTCTCCACAATTTTATAGGGTCCAGTATACTTCGCAGACAAGGGGTTACCAACCAAAGGCAACAAAATTAATACCTCTTGTCCTACAATGAACTTCCGGAGCTTCACTTTGCGATCATACCTGTCCTTCATTAAAGCTTGTGATCCTGTTAAATTCCGACCTGCCATCTCCAGACTCTTAAGCATGCGCTCACGGCTTTCAAACACATACTTTAACAAGGAACAAGGCTGCACAGTTCCTTCCCAAATTTCCCGCAGCATATTAAGGGGGCCCCTGACGCGGTGTCCAAAAATCAGCTCGTTTGGACTAAATCCCAGGCTCTCACCAGGCACTTCCCGAGCAGCAAACAGTACATACGGCAATCCAAGATCCCAATCTCTTCCGTTGTCAGCACAATAACACCTGAGCATGCTTTTAAGGGTGGCATGCCACCGCTCAAGCACCCCTTGGCTCTCAGGGTGATACGCTGACGATACCACCGCCCGTATCCCATGCTGTTGCATTGTTTGCTTAAAGAGATTGGAGGTGAAATTGGACCCCTGGTCAGACTGAATCTCCTCCGGGTACCCGTACCTTGAAAAGTACCACAACAAGTTACTGACTACCGTCTTAGCCATGCCGTTTTTCATGGGGTATGCATCGGGGTATCTAGTGGCAACATCCATGATGGTTAACAAAAATTTATTACCAGCCTTTGTGGGAGGGAGTGGACCAACCATGTCAACAACAATCTTACTAAAAGGTGGCCCAATTACAGGAATAGGGTGCAACGGAGCTTTAGGAATAACTTGGTTTGGTTTCCCGACCCGTTGACAAATATCACATGAGTTTATCCATGACTGCACATGAGACTTCATCCCCGGCCACCAAAACAACTTCCCCAAAGCCGCCACCGTTTTTCTTACCCCCAAATGTCCTGCCAGCGGTGTGTCATGCGCCAAACTCAGTAGGCTGTCCCTGCACTCCCGCGGCACCACCAACTGGTCCACTACTCCGGACCCCTTTTTCCAGCTACGGTTAGGGTCTTGAAAACGCCGATAGAGGATGCCATCTAAATAAAAAAAATCTCCCGGCTGTGCATCACCGTCCTCGTCGAGCTCCACAGCTCCATTAGCACACGTTTGGAGCTCAGGGTCCTCCAGCTGCAACCGACGTATATCTGAGGGTGCCAAGCGATCTAACTGCTCCCGGAGCAATGCATGACCCTCCCCGATACTGGGCTGCTCCCTCTGTCTCTCTCGATGTTCATAACGTTGCTGTCGTGGAGACTCGTCATGCCCAGCCTCGTCACTCTCGATGACAGGCCCAGGGGCTACTCCAGAACTAAGTAATGGTGCTAATACTGAATCACCCAGGAGAGCCGCCGAGTCAAAACTCTTAAAACCAACTCCAGCTTTAGCCTCCTCCTGTTGATCGTTCCTCTGCTGGTCTGAAGACGGAGGACTAGGCTGTGACACTTTAGCTGCCCGAGCTCGGGTGACAGCACACGCCATGGGTTGTGCCTGGCACCGCTCGACCCACTCTCGCTCTTCCCTACTCACGTCGGCCGGCCTCTCGGCAACGACTAAGGGTAGAACCTCAGAAGCGGGCATTGCAAAGTCGTTGCCGAGAAGAAGGTCGACGCCCTCCACTGGCAGTTTCTCCACAATCCCAACATCCAATTCACGTGCCACACCATCCACCTCCAACTCCAACCGCACCAGCGGGTATGACCGAGTTGCATTAATACCCTGCACCACTACCACCCGAGCCGCATTTATAGGGTAGCCAGTCAAGTTTTTCATCAAAGTCTGGGAAGCACCTGTATCACGCAAGACCTCTACTCCATGCTTGCGCCCCGCCCACATCACGCAACCCCGTCCTCTATGGTCGCAAAAAACATCCTGAGCAGGGTTCGAGCCTCCCAGGTGCTTCTGCACTGGCTGTGCCTCAGCCTCTGACGAACTGCCCCGGGCAAACTCAGAAGACTTCAGAGACACACCAATGTTGCAGGCCAAAGACACAGCTGCTGTAGGTGGTTTGCTAGGACAGACTCTTGCAAAGTGCCCCTTTTTATGACATTGATAACACTCTAACTCCCCTTTGGGCTTCCCTTGGTACTGGGAAGGGCCCGGCCCCTTCTTAAATGGGACGGTGCTAGTCTTGTGGTCAGTCTTGGTATCGTAACTCTTGTACTTGTTTGCATAAGATATATTACTAACTCGGGGGGGTGGGGCGTCACGCCCCTTGTTACCTGCCTCACTACGCTGGGCAGACCCGCACCCACGAATTAATGATAGCCGGAGGTCAGCCATCTCAGCTGCCTCCTGTAGAGTTTTTGGATTCTTTTCTTTAATAGTTAAAGCCATTTCTGCACCTGTACACTTATAAAACTGCTCGAGCAGAAACAGCTCAGTCAACTGTTCGGCCGTCTCAGCTTTCTCAGAACGTGTCCAGTTTGTAAGTGCATCTTTTAAGTCCCGGGCATGTTCAAGAAAGGTCGCCTCCCTAGTCTTTGTAACACCCCGAAACTTCAATCGATATGTTTCTGGTTGCAACTCGTATGCCCGTAGGACAGCTCTCTTCAATTCTGGGTAGTCAATGCAAGACTCTAAAGGCAGGGCATCATAAGCCTTCAGACCCTTACCCGTAAGTCTTGAGGAGACCAGAGCTGCCCACTTCTCTTCAGGCCAATTATGCTCCCTACACTTCTTCTCAAAACGATTAAAAAATTCTGTGACTTCAGTTTCACTAAATGCCGGCACCAATTTGACTAAGTGAGACAAGGACTGTTCTCTTACTTGGCCCTCACGGCCCATCCGAGTCCCTGTCGACTCTGCACGAGTCTTATCTAAATCTATTTGAGCACAATATTTCTCTGAGTCGTACCTAAGCTCAGCCTCGTGCCTCCTAGTCTCATTCTCCTGCTTCCTAGCCTCAATCTCATGCCTCCTAGTCTCATTCTCCATCTCCTGCTTCCTAGACTCAGCCTCAATTTTAGCAAGCTCAAGTCTAAATATCATATCTGGAGACAGGCAGGAAGAGGGAGCTGCCACTACTGAAGGAGGGGGGGCAAGAACTGGGGAACCACCATACGCACCGCCCGAGGGCACTCCAATCTTCCAATTCTCATCCCTCTGTGGGAGGGTGCTAACCTCCGGTACTTGAGTGGACGGCACTGTGGGAGTCGAGTGAGAGGGGATCTGGGGAGGAACCCCCCCAAACGCCCTCTCCTCCGAAACCCCATGTCGCCCACGCAACACCCAGGAAATCAGCTCCCCCTTGGACATCCCTCCTACATTGGATAGACCCAAAACCTTGGCTATCAGGTGCAAGCCATAAACATTCACCCCAGTCAGCCTCTCCTCCGTCACATGGTACTGCTTACTCACAAAAAGTC
>JBAKBP010027391.1:0-30191 GCA_037953745.1 Lithodes maja | reverse complement strand
GAGCTAAAATCACCCTAAAAACTAGGCTAATTAACATTGAATTGACAAAATAATATTTTCTCAAAAACTATTTTCTGAGATTGGACACTAAAGTGAATTGGTCTTGTATGGTGGAGACATAAAACGGGATTTAGAGCCTCTATAACTGGGCTATCTACACGAGAGGTAGACATATAATAGAGCTAAAATCACCCTAAAAACTAGGCTAATTAACATTGAATTGACAAAATAATATTTTCTCAAAAACTATTTTCTGAGATTGGACACTAAAGTGAATTGGTCTTGTATGGTGGAGACATAAAACGGGATTTAGAGCCTCAATAACTGGGCTATCTACACGAGAGGTAGACATATAATAGAGCTAAAATCACCCTAAAAACTAGGCTAATTAACATTGAATTGACAAAATAATATTTTCTCAAAAACTATTTTCTGAGATTGGACACTAAAGTGAATTGGTCTTGTATGGTGGAGACATAAAACGGGATTTAGAGCCTCTATAACTGGGCTATCTACACGAGAGGTAGACATATAATAGAGCTAAAATCACCCTAAAAACTAGGCTAATTAACATTGAATTGACAAAATAATATTTTCTCAAAAACTATTTTCTGAGATTGGACACTAAAGTGAATTGGTCTTGTATGGTGGAGACATAAAACGGGATTTAGAGCCTCTATAACTGGGCTATCTACACGAGAGGTAGACATATAATAGAGCTAAAATCACCCTAAAAACTAGGCTAATTAACATTGAATTGACAAAATAATATTTTCTCAAAAACTATTTTCTGAGATTGGACACTAAAGTGAATTGGTCTTGTATGGTGGAGACATAAAACGGGATTTAGAGCCTCTATAACTGGGCTATCTACACGAGAGGTAGACATATAATAGAGCTAAAATCACCCTAAAAACTAGGCTAATTAACATTGAATTGACAAAATAATATTTTCTCAAAAACTATTTTCTGAGATTGGACACTAAAGTGAATTGGTCTTGTATGGTGGAGACATAAAACGGGATTTAGAGCCTCTATAACTGGGCTATCTACACGAGAGGTAGACATATAATAGAGCTAAAATCACCCTAAAAACTAGGCTAATTAACATTGAATTGACAAAATAATATTTTCTCAAAAACTATTTTCTGAGATTGGACACTAAAGTGAATTGGTCTTGTATGGTGGAGACATAAAACGGGATTTAGAGCCTCTATAACTGGGCTATCTACACGAGAGGTAGACATATAATAGAGCTAAAATCACCCTAAAAACTAGTCTAATTAACATTGAATTGACAAAATAATATTTTCTCAAAAACTATTTTCTGAGATTGGACACTAAAGTGAATTGGTCTTGTATGGTGGAGACATAAAACGGGATTTAGAGCCTCTATAACTGGGCTATCTTAATACACGAGAGGTAGACATATAATAGAGCTAAAATCACCCTAAAAACTAGGCTAATTAACATTGAATTGACAAAATAATATTTTCTCAAAAACTATTTTCTGAGATTGGACACTAAAGTGAATTGGTCTTGTATGGTGGAGACATAAAACGGGATTTAGAGCCTCTATAACTGGGCTATCTTAATGCACGAGAGGTAGACATATAATAGAGCTAAAATCACCCTAAAAACTAGGCTAATTAACATTGAATTGACAAAATAATATTTTCTCAAAAACTATTTTCTGAGATTGGACACTAAAGTGAATTGGTCTTGTATGGTGGAGACATAAAACGGGATTTAGAGCCTCTATAACTGGGCTATCTTAATACACGAGAGGTAGACATATAATAGAGCTAAAATCACCCTAAAAACTAGGCTAATTAACATTGAATTGACAAAATAATATTTTCTCAAAAACTATTTTCTGAGATTGGACACTAAAGTGAATTGGTCTTGTATGGTGGAGACATAAAACGGGATTTAGAGCCTCTATAACTGGGCTATCTTAATACACGAGAGGTAGACACATAATAGAGCTAAAATCACCCTAAAAACTAGGCTAATTAACATTGAATTGACAAAATAATATTTTCTCAAAAACTATTTTCTGAGATTGGACACTAAAGTGAATTGGTCTTGTATGGTGGAGACACAAAATGGGATTTAGAGCCTCTATAACTGGGCTATCTACACGAGAGGTAGACACATAATAGAGCTAAAATCACCCTAAAAACTAGGCTAATTAACATTGAATTGACAAAATAATATTTTCTCAAAAACTATTTTCTGAGATTGGACACTAAAGTGAATTGGTCTTGTATGGTGGAGACATAAAACACGATTTAGAGCCCCTATAACTGGGCTATCTTAATACATGAGAGGTAGACATATAATAGAGCTAAAATCACCCTAAAAACTAGGCTAATTAACATTGAATTGACAAAATAATATTTTCTCAAAAAATATTTTCTGAGATTGGACACTAAAGTGAATTGGTCTTGTATGGTGGAGACATAAAACACGATTTAGAGCCCCTATAACTGGGCTATCTTAATTCATGAGAGGTAGACATATAATAGAGCTAAAATCACCCTAAAAACTAGGCTAATTAACATTGAATTGACAAAATAATATTTTCTCAAAAACTATTTTCTGAGATTGGACACTAAAGTGAATTGGTCTTGTATGGTGGAGACATAAAACACGATTTAGAGCCCCTATAACTGGGCTATCTTAATACATGAGAGGTAGACATATAATAGAGCTAAAATCACCCTAAAAACTAGGCTAATTAACATTGAATTGACAAAATAATATTTTCTCAAAAACTATTTTCTGAGATTGGACACTAAAGTGAATTGGTCTTGTATGGTGGAGACATAAAACACGATTTAGAGCCCCTATAACTGGGCTATCTTAATACATGAGAGGTAGACATATAATAGAGCTAAAATCACCCTAAAAACTAGGCTAATTAACATTGAATTGACAAAATAATATTTTCTCAAAAACTATTTTCTGAGATTGGACACTAAAGTGAATTGGTCTTGTATGGTGGAGACACAAAAACGGGATTTAGAGCCCCTATAACTGGGCTATCTTAATACATGAGAGGTAGACATATAATAGAGCTAAAATCACCCTAAAAACTAAGATAATTAACATTGAATTGACAAAATAATATTTTCTCAAAAACTATTTTCTGAGATTGGACACTAAAGTGAATTGGTCTTGTATGGTGGAGACACAAAACACGATTTAGAGCCTCTATAATTGCATACTCTAATTATAGTAAATCCTGTACCAAGGCAATGTAAAGATGTTGGGTGGTCACCAGTGTGGTCCAACAAGAATACTAGCAAATCCAAGGTACCTTTGAGAAATGCGTCAAGTAATTCCACCAGTGTCTTACTCCCTCAAGGCAATTTCTCAGTTAATAGTACCAAGTCTTCTGATACTATCCCTACCGGTGTGGTAATAGTATCTGTTCAACTCTACTGATGATGAGGTAGGCTGAGATGGTCTTACCACTTTCGTCGTTCTCCTCGGTGGGGCATTTCAGGGCTAGAGGGGCGGCTGTGCCTGGAGGAGGGTCTGGGCCGGCTGCGATAGCCCTTCTGGGAATCCGCGTCACGGCGGTGGTGCTCCTTTGAGCAAGAAGGGCGCGTGGTGTGTTGATCTTTATTACGATGTCGTGAGGGATTATCTTTGTTAGGTATATCATCAGTAGGTGCCATCCTCACAGGTATGTTCTTTCCTGGGGTCGGGGGAAGTGCCTGAATGATGCAGGTGACCCGAGCGAAGCATGGTGAGGACTCGCTTGTGCCCTCTTGTCTTGGTGTCGCGGTGGCAGTGGTTGTTGGTGCGTGCAGGGCCTCATCTCTGTGGTTTGTTTCCTAGGCGCTTTTCTTCCCTATCTCAAATAATAATAACGTATTGCATAAAACTGTTCCAATATTTTTAAAAGGTTGGTCTATAATTACCTCTCAGTACAATCCCCAACACTTTAGGGAGCGTTATCGGTGTCGGACATGCAACTTATAAAACATATCACAGAGTACATGAAATGTCAATGAAAGCTAGTAACACATAATACAGTTGCAATCTGAATATCTGATGCCAAAATTCAAGACAAATACACTATATTAATCGCAAAAACACACACATTCCGTTGATTACAACATGATGAGACAACTTTAGTAAAATAAGTGAACATAACTTGAATCGTAATTAAGAGCAAGAAATCATTAGGCCTACCTATAGTACCAAATTAAGGTCTAGGTTGAGTGGTCAAACAGGGAGCATATATTTATAAACACATATATTATATATACATGTATAGTCCCGGATATATATTCTTAACCATCCTAGGATTGTCATTATGTAATTAAAATGTTATGATATATATACGAAAAACTAAAACTTACTTTTCCATAAATTTACAAACTGATAATTGCATAAAATATTGATTATACATAAACTGGTTGATTCAAAATGTAATACTTGCGTAATTTATTCACAGGATGGTTAAACTCATATGTCCATGAGTGTACATACATACTATAGATGTACTACCGGTATCATACAAAAAAATATCCTTACTAAAATGACACGCACCATTTAGACTCAATGGACGAAGTAATATGGAAACTATTGTTTGAGCTCGAATCGTACCCCACGTTATGAAACTCAACGTTCACGAGAATAAGAATACCTTTTTGTATGATAGTACACCCAGGGACAAATTTAGTGTTTGCCGCTCCAAAATCTGTACCTTAGGGTTATCTTTTGTTTTATAAGATAACATTATTTCCTATCACATCTGAACAAAGCTTATATATCCAAGCTTTGTTCAGGTGTGCGAGGAGTACATTTGTCTTATTCTAATAGACAAAATTAAAGTAGACATTTTGGATCGGCGACACTAATTTTGTTTGTTGGTGTATACAACATACACAGTTATATACCCAAATATTGGCTACAGTTTACAGAGTTCCAACAATCTTAATTATATTTATTAGAAGCTCAACAGTTAATGTATAAACTACATTTACAGAACGGTATATATAATGTAAAAAAGAGGATGAATCAAGACATATATAAGTGATAATGTTTCCTACAGCAATCTGAAAAGAAATGTAATTGACTACTTTAGAGTTTCGTTCTATAAGGAAGTTGAAGTTGTAGACATCGATCGTAAACAAATGCAATAATAATGTAGGTTTCGGATGGCTAAATAGTATGTTGAATTGGATTTTATGTATCTATAAATGTACTATAACTGTATTTTAGCTGGTTTAATTATGTTAAATATCGATGTCTACAACTCCAACTTCCTTATAGAACGAAACTCGCAAGTGGTCAATTGCATAATTTAATAATTATATTTTCTGAGACTACGAACTTCATTGGGCTACTGTACATATGCATACATAAAATGCATACATGCCTAGACATATACGTACATACAGACTGACAGACATACAGACAAAAAGGTGCACACCTAATTCTTACCAAGTTACTCCATCAATATATCCGTTTTCTTAAAACAAATTGTAAACAGCGGACCAAATAACTGCGGAAAAACGGCAGCACTGGTACACACTACCTTCCCTATCATCTTGCACACAAACACACAAACACACACACACACACAGAGAGTTTCACACACACACACACACACACACACAGACAGTTTCACACACGAGGACATAGAGCGCGCGTACACACTACCTTCCCTCTCATCTTGCACACACACACACAGTTTCACACACACGAGGACAGAGAGCGCGCGTACACACTACCTTCCTCTCATCTTGCACACACACACACACACACACACACAGTTTCACACACACGAGGACATAGAGCGCGCGTACACACTACCTTCCCTCTCATCTTGCACACACACACACACACACACACAGTTTCACACACACGAGGACAGAGAGCGCGCGTACACACTACCTTCCCTCTCATCTTGCACACACACACACACACACACACACGAGGACAGAGAGCGCGCGTACACACTACCTTCCCTCTCATCTTGTACACACACACACAGTTTCACACACACGAGGACAGAGAGCGCGCGTACACACTACCTTCCCTCTCATCTTGCCACGGTATTGGTTCGCGCACATCTCTGTATCTAACGTTATCTTATCAGGGCTTATGTGGCGCCGTTGGACCAGCAGAAAGAGGCAGCTGCTCTCCACTCGGTCTTGGCTGCTCGGGAACTAAGACAACAAATCCACGGGCCTAAATGTGGATAATACGACGCCTTACCGTACATTCAAGAGAATACCAGCTATCCATAGAACTTTATTATCTGCAAATATTTATCCGGCACCTGGAATTTCGGTGTAAGTATCCTAGGTTCGAGGACTTGGAGTGCCACATGTATGTGTTGATTTCATTAATTGAGCTTAGAAGTGAAGTCGATTGGTGGAAAAAATATAATATCTTGGCGAAGTGGCTTATAAATATTTAGCATGCTGTAAGTGTTCTGCAGTTGGTGGTTATGCTTATTAGTGGCAGCTGTCCGCTTCTTCCAAGTTCTCCACGAGTGCGTGAACCGTATTTATTATATATATATAGTTGTGTGTGGATTGTAGAAAACTAATTGTGGACGAGGTAAATGTAACAGAATAATTAATAAACTATCAGTGAGCGTGTCAATAGTGTAAAAGCTAACATTATAAACCACTAATTAAGCAGCCTGGTGTTGCCTATGATACACAAGTTAAATCACAGTGCTCGACAAACAGTGGTTATAACGTCTTGGTTTTGACAACGAACATACCTCAGAATAATAGTTACTAAAGAAAAGCATGCAGATAAAAGAGAGGTAACCACCCAGAACAAGATACACAGAGGGCCTTGGAGTCGGACGGATCCTAAATTGAGTGGTCAATCCTGTAAGTCCTTCACTAAACTGGCTCGGGTTGTCCCTCTCACAGGGAATAGGTCCGCTTGGGGGCATTCTGTGTATGGCCACCCTCGTAAGGGGAGTAAGGCGTCCGGCAATAGATAGATAGAACCACCCAACTTGAAACTCTAAGGACTTGAACCGCCCTGTTTACACCAAGTTACTAGGTAAGTGAATGTCTTTCTGATTAAAAAAAGGTTTTCACATTTAGGTGAGCGTTTTACACACACACACACACACACACACCTGCAATCATTGCCACACAAGTGAAGGCAGTTTCTTTTATAGGTCATATTCTTTAATATTGCCTCATTGAATAGATATGCTTTGAACGAAACCATATATAAATCAGGTTTGAAGAAATTAAGTGATATCAAACTGTCTTTAATAATTATATCAATGCGAAGTTATTTAGTAATGTATATATAATTACATTTATAGAAATTTACACCACCGCTTTTCTCCGGCGAGACGTAGAAGTCGGCTAAAGGGGATCGGGGGCGGGAGGCCTGGTATCCTTCTCCCCTTAAATAAATCTACCAAAAAAACGAGACAGAGATAGGGGCAAGGGAACGCGTTCGTGGTCCCGGACCCTAAGAATAGGAGCTTTGAATGTGCGTGGATGTAGTACGAATGAGAAGCGAGAGGATATTGGAAGGTTATTTGAAAGAAGGATGTATGATGTCCTTGCACTGAATGAAACAAAGATGAAAGGAGAGGGAGAAGTGGATTTTGGAAACGTGATAGGTAGAAAGTCTGGAGTAGACGAGGGAGTCAGGGGGAAAGAAGGAGTGGCTATTATTGTGAAGGAGGAGTTGAGAGAGTTTATAAAAGAGTGGAAAGAGGTGTCATCAAGGCTAATGTGGGTGAGAATGCGGTTTAAGGGTGAAAGGTGGGTTTTTGTAAGTGCGTATGGACCAGGAAGTGAAAGAGAGTTAGACGAGGTAGAGGGTTTCTGGGAGGATTTGAGAGATTGTCTACAAGGGTTTGATGAAAATGAAAATGTTATAGTTTTAGGGGACCTAAATGCTAGGGTAGGAAATGAGCCTGTTGAGGGAGTCATCGGTAGTTTTGGTGTGGATGGTGTAAACGAGAGTGGAGAAAGACTGAAAAATGTATGTGAAGAGTGTAGATTGAGTGTAGGTAATACGTTCTTCAAAAAAAGGCGTATACACAAGTACACCTGGCATAGACTTGTGAGGGGAGAGATTGTAGAGAGGGCATTGATGGATTATGTGCTGGTGACAAGGGAAAGATTGTGTAGACTGCTGGATGTGAATGTGATGAGAGGTGAGGCGGAGGGTATGTCAGATCATTACCTGGTGGAGGGAAAGCTAAGAGTTAAGAGTTACAGGAGAATAAGAGACAAGCGTGAAGTAAGAGAGGTAATAAAAGTTAGTGAGTTAGAGAAGAGTGAAAAAGAGAGGGAGTACAAGGAAAGACTAAATGAAAAGTGGATGGAAGTGAGAGAGATGGAAGAGAGAGAAGTAGAGGTTGAATGGCAACAGTTTAAGGAAGGAGTGAAAGCAAGTGCAGAGGTAGTATGCGGCAAAAGGAAAGTAGGAGGCAGAGGTATCAGGAAGGGAAGCGAGTGGTGGAATGATACGGTGAGAAAGGCAGTTGAGGAGAAGAGACAGTGTTTTGAGAGGGTTTTACAGGATGGTAGTGTTGAGGTATGGGAGAGGTACAAGGAGAAAAGGAGAGAGGCAAAACGGAAAATTAGAGAAGCGAAAAAAGATGCAAACGAAAGGTGGGGCCAAAGGCTGAGTGAGAATTTTGAAGAACGAAAGAAGATGTTCTGGAAGGAGGTAAATAAAGTAAGGAAAGGAGGACAAAAGAGGGAAGAGTCAGTGAAAGATGAAAATGGAGAATTACTAGTGGAACCAGTTGAAGTGAGGAAAAGATATGCCAAGTATTTTGAATCTTTGTTAACCCGTACAGCCCCAGCGACGCGCCTGGCGCGTCGGCGATGTATGTAACGCACAGCCCCAGAGACGCGCCTGGCGAGTCACCCTAATTTCCCCTAATTGCGCCGACCGTAACCTCAGGTGTAGCCACGCAAGAGGGCTCAGATTTGTATGGGAACTGTGTACGTATCCCACGCAACCGTGCCAATGGTTGAAAACTCTCAAAGTCCACGTGCGTGCGCGCGAGCGCGCAATAACCTGGTTTTTTGGGATAATTGCCTTCAATTTTGTACTCTTATAAAATCCGTTTTCGGGGGCTCTGTAGGACCATTTTTTAAGCTTTTTGAGCGGTTTTTCGTGGTTTTTCCTTCATTCCTAACCCATTCGCTATTGTTTCTGGAATAAAACCATTTTTTGAAAACCGGCCGGGTTCTGGTGCGCAAACATTACAAAACTAGCCGGGGCTCCACGGGTTAAATACAAGAGATGGAAGAGAAGCAGTGATTGAAGCAGAGGTGGATGGAGATAGGTTACCCAGGCCACCCAGGTGGCAGGGAATGAATGAAAGGATTGAGGAAAATGAGGTGAAAGAAGCAGTGAAACAAATGAGAGCGGGAAAAGCAGAAGGTTTGGATGGTATTGCTGTGGAGTGTATAAAGAAGGGTGGAGATGTGATAATAGATTGGTTGGTGAGACTTTTCAACGTGTGCTTTGTTGTGTCAAGGGTACCAATAGACTGGAAGAGTGCATGTATTGTGCCGTTGTACAAGGGGAAGGGAGATCGGCAGGAGTGTTCAAGTTATAGAGGTATTAGTTTATTGTCAGTGGTTGGAAAGCTGTATGGCAGGGTGTTGATAGAGAGGATAATAAAGTGTACGGAAGTTGCAATAGGAGAAGAACAGTGCGGTTTTAGGAGGGGAAGAGGGTGCGTGGATCAGATGTTTGCAGTAAGACAGTTATGCGAGAAGTATTTAGAGAAGCATAAGGAGATATTTTGGGCTTTTATGGACTTGGAAAAAGCGTATGATCGTGTGGACCGTGAAGCAATGTGGAAGGCGTGTGGACCGTGAAGCAATGTGGAAGGTGTTAAGGATTTATGAAATAGGAGGAAATTTGTTAGAAGCAGTTAAGAGTTTTTATGAAGGGAGCAGAGCATGTGTGAGAGTAGGAAATGGTGAGTTGAGTGAATGGTTTGAGGTAAAGGTAGGTTTGCGACAGGGTTGTGTAATGTCACCATGGCTGTTTAATATGTTTATGGATGGTGTGGTGAGGAAGGTGAAAAGAGAACTATGGGAAGAGGATTGGGTTTAGTAGGAAAGAATGGTAGAGATTGGGAGTTGAATCAGTTGCTGTTCGCTGATGACACAGCATTGGTGGCGGATTCTGATGAGAAACTGCAGCGGGTAGTCAAAGAGTTTGGTGTGGTTTGTGGAAGGAGGAAACTGAAGGTGAACGTCAATAAAAGTAAAGTAATGGTGTGTAATAGGGGAGAGCATAGGGTGAATCTAGATGTGAGGCTGGATGGGGAAATATTGGAACAAGTAGAGTGTTTTAAATATCTAGGAGGAACGATAAGCAGGAGTGGAGGTATGGAAGTGGAGGTAAAACAGAGAGTGTGTGAAGGAAGGAAGGTTTTCGGAGCAATGGGAAGTATGTGGAAGACGAGAAATCTCGGAGTGAAAGTAAAAAGTGCACTGTATCAAGGAATTGTTGTGCCAACAGTGATGTATGGGGCTGAGACATGGGCTCTGAAGAAAAAGGAGAAAAGAGGGCTGGATGTGATGGAGATGAGCTGCTTGAGGAGTATGTGTGGAGTTACTCGTAGAGACAGATTGAGGAATGAAGAGATACGTAGGAGAGTGGGGCAGCAGGAACATTTGTCAGCCAGAGTGGACAGAAGGGTGCTGAGCTGGTATGGTCATGTTGAACGAATGGGAGATGAAAGGCTTACAAAGAGAATATGTGAGTCAGGTACAAGGGGAGATAGAAGGGCAGGAAGACCCCCATTGAGATGGAGAGACTGTGTAAGAAAGGCTTTGGATGATAGAGGAATGACTATAGATCAGGCAGGGGAAGTGGTGGTGGACAGGAGTGAATGGAGAATGCTTGTGAATAGTTGAGTGAACACGTGGTCATTTGGAGTAAGGGGTCGGGCGCAAGTTGGACTAGAGAATAGTCCATCAGGCGCCTGGCCCGGGGAGACGATTAATATGAAGGGTGCGCCTGGAAGTGTGGTGGGAGGGCTTGTGGCTTTGGCTCCGCTGCATGTCTGCCTGCCGAGATCGGAACCTCTCCGGGTGGTCGGGGGCCGGGGGAGTGCTGGAGTGACCTTGGTGACCCTGGTCTCTGGGTCTTCTCCTGGGTGACCTGGATGTGTGTGAGTTTGTGTTTTTTATCTGTGTTTATTTGTTGTTTTATGTTGTTTTTTGTGTTTTCCCTGTTCTTGCTCTGTCTTGAGTCGGCTACCCCCAAAATGGGGATTGGGCCTGAGCATATAGATAGATAGATAGATAGATATATAATTATGAGCTAGGCAATTCCCTGCCCACAGTTTAGCAAATATGAAGTATAGATATAATATATTCTTTCAGAAGTCCTTTCTCCTCTTTAATTTTATAATAATCTGAGCAAGAACAGAACCTTAAAGCAACGCATGGGTTCACTATGGTCTCAAAATATTAATCGATAAATAGGCCATATTTGTTTTAGGAAAGATTAGTTGTATTTATATATATATATACATACACAGTATATATATATTTAGTTTGCTCCCTCGACCTGGACAAGGTGGAGTTTATACTATAGTGGAGGTACCTCGATAAATATGCCATTTATACAATTTTTACATACATCATTCCTATATATGTGGTTACCGGTGCAAATTAAATTATTTTGACTTTTTGGGTTAGATAAGAGTGGAAGCAAAAATGGTGGCCACCTTGAATCAGTGGAGATTTAGCCTATGTTTCCCTTTTTCCACCATATTTTTTAGTATGTTGTCCATGTTAATGCTAAGATCAATGGGGGTCAGGGACCGGCAACCCCAGGTATGGTTAGGTTGCTTGGTTAGGGTAATGACAAAATATGGGGTAAGTATAGGGAAAAGGATCGCACCCTTATTCTTCGTTATTCCCTCCAGATTTTTTAAAATTAGTATTTTCATGGTTTTAATTATATTTCCAACATGGGATTACAAATATTGTATATTTTGTGCCCTTTTTGTTGTGTTATGTAATGAACCATGTTTGAAATTGTAAAACAAACATTACCGATCAATCTTAAGCCACCAAAGCAAAAAACTATATGCGCACGCCTGTGATCACGTTACCGGCTATTTTGACTGCCGTGGTTTACAATAAAAAGTTGAGATAATATTCAAGGACGCTAGTGCGACGTTATGAGAAACAATTTATTAGGGAAAATAGGCACCAATAGATTCGCCATATTTTTCTGCATATAGTCTGCATGGAGGATTTTCGGGATTTTTTATATTTTAATACCACGAATTTTCAGTGTTTTTTATAAAATAAATGTGTCATTTGCATCAATATATATATAGTGTTTGTAATTAATTAGACATCTCGGGAAAACCTATTTTCCCCATTAGGCCTATCGATCGATGTTGAGACACAGCCCCCCCTGACAGTGATTTGAAAAGACATTAGCCAAACCTAACAACCTTACCTAACCTAACAACCTTACCTAACCTAACAACCTTACCTAACCTAACAACCTTACCTAACCTAACAACCTTACCTAACCTAACAACCTTACCTAACCTAACCTAGTATTATGGGAGGGGGCTGCCGCCACCACACCAACGCTGGTTGAGTAATAATCCCTTAGTAAAAAAAAAAAAAAAAAAAATGGCTGTCGATTATACGAAGGTGAAAGAAAAGTAGATGAGGTCTACGGCGTTTACTCTGCAATCTTCAGCGTTGATTGTACATTGATAACGGGAAAGTACCGTATTGACAACCTTGTTACGAAAATTAAATTTTCGTAAGTAACTCGGTTGACTTTGCTTGCCTTATTGAACACTGAAGTCATGTCGGTGGGTGTTTGATTGAGTGAATTTATCTAAACGAATATTGAAAGACGATACCCAGATACGGGCGCCATCGATTATTAAGGGGGGATGGGCCGGTTTTCTGGACCACTTCCTCCCCCATGTTTAGCCCCATTAGTTTTCAGATGTTAAGATGTTTGCCCCATTAGTTAGTCGATTTTTAGACCTTTTGCCCCATTTCTTCGTCAATATTTACACCTTTCATGCTATTTAGGTGTCGATTTTTTCCCTGGCGAACGACAGTGAGCCTGTAATGTTGGAAGAATCGGCCTTCGGCCGGAAAAAATTTCTACCGAAAAATTTACAAATTAATTTAAAAGGGGGATCTAATGTTTTTTTTTGTTTTTTTAATTTGATGGAGGTTTAGGCAGGAAACTAGAAAAATAATTAATAGGCCTACATGCAAAAATCGCCCAAAAAAGTGAACCATTAAGTGTGTTTTGTTTTTGCTATATATGTCATTACCGTCGCAAATTCATTATTGATGACAAAACATACCTCTAGATGGCAATGCTCGCACAATAATATTAACCCGTTCAGTTCCAGGGGCGTCTTTCTTATCATATTCTGGCTACTATTAGACGATTTAATTCAGCGTAGGAAGGACCTCTAGCAATCATAAGACTTCAGTATATGCCGTCCAACCCTTCTAACCACCACAGATCCTTCCTAAGCTGCATACTATCGTCCAAATAAAGCTAGAATAAAATATAGCACACGTCGCCTGTATTCAAAAGGTTAAGGGGAGGTTTCTAGTTTGTTCCCTAGACCTCCATCAAGCTTAAAATTACACCCTCTAGAGTCTAGACCCTCTTTCAATATAAATTTGTGCATTTTTCGGTAGAAAAATTTCCCGGCCGAAGGCCGGTTCCTCTTAAATTACAGGCTCGCTGTCGCTCGCCAGGAAAAAATTGACCCCTAAATGACACGAAAGATCTTAAAATTGACAGAAATGGGGCGAAAGTTCCTAAAATCGCCAAACTAATGGGGCGAACGTCTTAAAATATCAAAATCAATGGGGCTAAACCTGAATGAGAAAAGAGTTCAGTAAAAAATCCCTAGAGTGGAAATCTCCCCTTAAGCGAGAGCATGTTTTACCCCACGTCATTATGTCTGGGGATCTTTTTCTGAAATTCTGTTTTATTTTTTAAACCAATTACAATACATTATGTCACATCTCGCCACACACTGAACCAATAATATCCTCGCGTCATATCGCAAACCAATCACAGTTCCAATTACATTCTCACGTCACATCGCAAACCAATCAGTGTTCCAATTACATTCTCACGTCACATCGCAAACCAATCACAGTTCCAATTACATTATCACGTCACATCGCGAACCAATCAGTGTTCCAATCACATCCTCGCGTCACATCGCAAACCAGTCGGTGAAGAACACTGTAATAAATGGTAGAGGTGCCTCTAAAGGAATTTTTTTTTTAAAGTATTGTAACATTTTGTCTCTATAGGAAGATACCATCTCAATAAGGTTAGTATTAATAGCGTATCCCACAGCAACCGTAATTAAGTCACGATCCAATCAATCCGATCAATCCATTTTGTAACTCGTGGCAACCCTACTTAGCCCCCTACTGGCAACATAGATGCTATTTCAGCCTACCCTCAATTCATATTGTATCTCACAACCAGCTATTGAGTAGGTTTTGTACAGTATCGTGAAATGCCCTAGCTTCAGACGGGGGCTATACTTCGGACACTTCTGGATAAAAGTATATAAGGTACAGTTATGGAAAAATGACTCTACATTATGGAAGAACACCGAAGACATACTTGTTTTTCCATAACATCATGTATTTATCCCATAACTGTGGTTCATTGTATAGTTTATCTAGAATGTCCGACGTTAATTCCCCGTCCGAAGCTACGTCATGTTACCGGTACCTATTTTCCCACTCTCCCTGTAGAGAAAAATGTCTATTTTCACAGTACTTTTTCAATCATTCTCCCCATAGAGGGCAATTTTACAGTGTTTTTTTGTTTTCTCCTTTACTCGCTATTATATAATTTGATTGTGTTTTTCATTTGTTACGGCTGGATCGGCAATACATATTCGGGATTCTTGATCGTAGGACAGAAATGGCTTATGTGACAACGACACGCTCGATTCCAGTCCCAAATACTATATGCTCCAGACAACAAAAGCACCAACGCCCTACAGAGTTATCGTCTACGGTAACGAGGTACCTTAACTCGGCGAAAGTGTACAACAGGGGTAGGCTATGAGGCTAAACTCCCTCAGACATTTATAGGTTACGTTATTACTAAAGAAATGCAATACTCAAGAAACTACGTTAATATTAAGCCTCTAATAATGTAGAATAGAAGCAGGCTAAAGGTATGACAGTGAAATGCTAAATGACAAATGTACACGCCTACTTGAAAGCGCGTGCACTAGAATAACTGTCCCCTACTAACATGCACTAGCATGTAGCATACAAGATGTTCATGATCCAGTAGATACCTAATAATACACATGGAAGGAACATAAATAGTAGTCACTTATTATAATAATGAATCTATACTTGGAATAACAAAAAGGTTGCAGGCAACAGTACTGCGCCGGTAGCCTACTACCGCATAGGCTACTTCGCTTCTCTCACTCTGTCTCCCCTCTGAGTCCGTATGCGCCCTACGCAACAGAACTCCGGACACAGCAGCAAAACGACAGTGCAGTTAATTGATACATGAAAGTATTAATAGTGTTGCCTTGTGTGTGAGTAATGTGTATTGTAAAGTGTTACATACATAAACTTAAAGAGAGCTGCAATGCATAGTAAAATAAAGATATAACCCACTCATCATCCCCATGTGTTCTAGCTAGCAGGCCAAGTCACAGGAACAACGAGTCCCAGCACCGAAAGCGAGAACCCAGGAAAAGACTGCAGAGAACACAAGGACAGATAAATTACGTTACTCTACTATACCGGCACTACGAGCGAGCTGTAGTCTCTGGTACTACACTCGCTCCTGGCTCGGTAGGCAAATCAAGGCTAAATCCTCGCCCCTCTACAGACAACTCCTGGGCATGGTCGGGCTCTTACACATGGCACTAGTCTAGTCACAAATTGGATGATGAGCTGGGCATATAACTCGTGAACATGTAGAACGTTCACCAACTATCCTCATCAAGAAGATCGCTGTTCACATTAACCCCTTAAATCTAATACATGTAAATATATGCTTGTCCTAAGAGTAATACGAGAGGTGAGTGCTGAAACTCCTTTAGGACCTCAAGGGAAGGTTATGCATTTAAATAGAGAGAAGAATGAAATGAGAGTAATGTCGTCAGAGAGAAAGAGTGCAACCGTGAGAAGTTGGGAGAGAGGGCAAGGGATGTTAGAATCTCAAAGGTTCTAGGCAACCTGATCATGGAACACACAGCGAGCCTCCAGGCAATGTGCAGTACGACAACATGGGCAGCCCAGGCAGCATAGGCAGGCGGCAATGGACTACCAACCCTGTCGCGCCTAGCTATAAGCGCAAGGCTGCCAACCGGTCCATACGTCTGGCAACCACCCCCCCGGCAGCGTGGCGCATTGCTACCCTCTCGCTCTGAAGCCCAACTCACTCTCTCTCTCTGAACTCCCATTGTCTTATCTATCAACTTCTCTATTGATACTACATATTAAATGGAAGGTCTCGACATGGCTTAAAACAAAACCCACCACTGGTTAGCACATGACGAGACCTTTGCAGAGATACAAAGAACATAGTTATACGTTGTCACACTCAATATAGGCAGCTAGCACGGTACAGCGGTACAGAGGTACCGCACAGTGGCGGTACAGTGGAGTACCAAGGAGTACAATCAGGTTGCGTTGCCACGCACTGGGTGCGTCACAGCCCCCCCAAGATTTTAGATAATCGACCTTAGAAGCATTATCAAAATCTGACAGGCAACCAACCGACCTGCTACCCTTTGCTGCCACTAATTGCAAAAGGTGCACAACAACTGAAGTGTGAATTATACATAAAACACAATATCGCATGCATCATGCTACAACAATAAAGACTTACAAAACTAAAAAAAAAAATTCTCGTTTATTTTATTGTTTTATAATCTTTTTGGACGGCGTTATGATAGCCTAATTTTACTCCTGCTCAACCCACACACCGTGCACGACTATCCTGGATCATCAACCCTTGATAGACAATCTGCTATCACGTTCTCACTCCCGGCAATATGCTGAATGTTGAGATTATACTCTTGGAGCATTAGGGACCACCTGGTCAACCGCATATTCCGATTGTGAAACTGATTTAGGAATTTCAAGGGATGATGGTCCGTATAAATCGTCACTACCGGGCCGTAGGCTGGAACATAAACTTCGAAATGTTTGAGCGACAAAACGATAGCAAGAAGCTCCTTCTCTATAGTCGAGTAATTCCTTTGTGCCGAATTAAACTTGCGAGAAAAGAAGCTCACTGGGTGTTCCAAGCCCTCGGAATCAGTCTGCAGTAACACTGCCCCGGCACCCACACCGCTGGCATCAGTCGCCAGCTGAAAACTCCTGGAAAAGTCTGGGGCTCTCAAAATCGGATGTGTACACAGCAGGTGCTTGACTAGGTCGAAAGCCCTCTGACACTCCGCAGCCCAACAGAACTTCACTGACTTCGACAGTAGATCAGTTAACGGTGCTAAGACAGTAGAGTATCCCCGGATGAAGCGCCTATAATAGCCTATCATACCTAGGAACCGCATGACCTGGCGCTTAGTGGTGGGCCTGGGAAACATATTGATAGCCTGTATCTTGCTCAGGGGGGGGGCACACCCGGCCTAACCCGACCACGAAGCCAAGATACTGCACAGTAGCCTTTACAAACTCGCACTTCCTCAGGTTCACCACCAGCCCAGCATCGTGCAACTTCCCAAACAGGGTCTCTAAGTGCCTTAGGTGATTTTCAAAATTGTCATCATACACTATCACGTCATCAAGGTAGACCGTGCAGTTAGGGATTTCGTCACAAATATCGTTCATCAGGTTCTGAAACGTGGCAGGTGCGTTCTTAAGCCCATAAGGCATTACGTTACATTGGTAGGTCTTGCCATCTACCACAAAACCACAAACTTGCTTAGCTCGGTCCGACAGGGGTACTTGCCAGTAGCCTTTTACAAGATCAATTTTAGTAAGGTACTTTGCATTCCCTATCTTGTCCACGCTGTCGTCAACTCGAGGCAAAGGGTAAGGGTTGGTAGTGGTCAAGCCATTTAGCCTACGAAAATCTATGCAGAACCGCACCTTGCCGTCAGGTTTTGGCTGCAACGTGACGGGTGATGTCCACCTCACATAACCTTCAGTGATCATCCCTCTCTTAACCATGTACTTTAACTCCTCCCGTAAAGCTGGCAACTTTACCGGGGGCACACGGTAGGGCACTGACTTGAAGGGCACATTATCACCGACGTCCACGTCGTGCGTTACCTGAGTAGTGAGACCTGGGTGTTCGGCGAAAACAGAGGGGTATGACCTGAACAGGCCTAGGACAGCAGCACCCTGGTGCTCAGGCAGGTGACTTACAGCTTGCCTAGCCTCTTGTTCAGTATTCCCCGCCCACTGTTCCGCGGAAATGACACAGTCCCAGCTATCCTCCTCAGCAGCATGACTGTCCCCACCTCCTTCTCCACCCTGGCCGCTGCAGGCCAGCACAGGGACAGTGAGAGGCTCTGAGGGGCGTCTCACATACTCTTTCATGAGGTTAACATGACATAACTGATGTTTTTTTCTACGGTCAGGTGTTGCAACGAGATAATCAAGGTCGGACAGTTTCTTAGCCACCACATACGGCCCAATGAACTTGGCAGAAAGGGGGTGTCCAGGCAAAGGTAAAAGCAACATTACCTCCTGACCCACCGAAAACTCCCGAAGCTTCACCTTGGCGTCATACTGGTGCTTCATGACCGCCTGTGCATTAACCAAGTTATTACCTGCCGCTGCCATGCAACCTATAAGTCTCTCCCGGCTCTCAAGGATATATTTAAGTACAGACCCCGGCTTCTCTTCGCCCTCCCAGATCTCTTTCACCATACTTAAAGGTCCTCTCACATTATGGCCAAAGACTAGTTGATTTGGACTGAACCCCAGGCTCTCTCCTGGGACTTCACGTGCAGCGAACAGAACATACGGCAGACCCAAATCCCAATCAGTGTCATGTTCTGCACAGTAACAGCGTAGCATACTCTTCAGGGTCGAGTGCCACCGCTCCAAGACTCCCTGACTCTCGGGATGGTAGGCTGACGACACTACAGAACATATACCGTGCAACTGAAGGGTTTGCTTGAACAATTTGGATGTAAAATTGCTCCCCTGGTCTGACTGCACCTCACGTGGAAATCCATAACGGGAACAGAACAATAATAAGTTTTTAACAACTGCCTTTGCCGAGCCGTTTCTCATGGGGTATGCGTCCGGGTATCTCGTAGCCACATCCATGATTGTCAACAGGAATTTATTGCCACTACTAGTAGGCGGGAAAGGGCCAACCAAATCTACTACAACTTTGCTGAACGGAGGCCCGGTGACAGGTATGGGAAACAAAGGTGCCTTCGGGATTGTCTGGTTAGGCTTCCCCGTTGTCTGGCAGGTCGCACACCCAGCCACCCATGCACAGACATCAGCCTTGACCCCAGGCCACCAGAAAAACCTGCCCAATGCCGCCAATGTTTTTGTTACCCCCAAATGACCCGCCACCGGCACATCATGCGCCAGACACAATAAGGACTCTCTATACTTATTTGGAACAACCACCTGGTCTACTACCCTCGCACCGCCCTCCCACTTCGATTTGGGGTCTAGAAATCTGCGGTACAATATCCTGTTGAGCCTAAAGAAATCTCCCGGCTTCGCATCCCCATCTTCCTCCAACTCTATGGCACCATTGCTATAACGAGCTAGGCTAGCGTCTTGCAGCTGCTGCTCACTAATGTCCCTGGGCGTCAATGCATCAAGATGGTTTTGTAATAAGACATTACCCCGGCTAGTAGGCTCTACTGCCTTAGTGGCTCTCGCTACAGCTCTTGCCTCACGCGAAGTCTTACCCAACTCTGCCTTGTTACACCCCATATCTGGGCCAGAGTCAACTCCCGTGTTTATTATAGGTCCAAGTACCGAATTACCGAGAAGTGCAGCAGAATCAATGTCCCTTTTCCTGCCCTTAGCAACCTTCTCCTGATCCTTCCTCCACTGTCCCCGAGGTTGAGTGCTAGGCTGTGCAGGAGCCGCAGAGCGAGATCGGGTTACCACACAGGCCATCTCATCCTGTTGGCACCTCCCAACCCATTCCCGATTCTCACCATCCACGTCGGCCGCCCTCTCGGCAACGACTAAGGGTGGAGTCCCGGAAGTGGGCACCGCAAAGTCGTTGCCGAGAAGAAGGTCGACGCCCTCAACTGGCAAACACTCAACGATCCCTACATCCAGCTCCCTGCACACCTCTCCCACTCTCAACTCCAACCTCACAAGTGGGTATGACCTCGTAGCATTTATACCCTGCACCACAACAACTCTGGCCGCATTTATCGGTTTCCCTGTGAAGTTCCTCAACAAAGTTTGCGAAGCCCCCGTATCCCTCAGCAAGTCAACCCTCCGTAGTTCACTCCCCCAGCTCACAAACCCGTGTCCCCGATGGTTACAGAAAGTGTCCCGGACAGGTGTCGAGCCTTCCGTACGCTTCTTTACCGCGTGTGCCTCAGCTGCTGACAACCTACCCCGGGCAGTTGCTGCAGCCTTCAGAGACACACCGATACTGTGAACCAATGACACCGGCTTAGCGGGAGTGTTACTAGGGCACTCACGTGAATAATGGCCTAGCTTCTGACATTTGTAACATTTCACATCCCCAATGGGCTTCTTCCCTTGTGCGGGCGAAGAAGGGGCCTGACCTTTAGTAAACGGGAGAGGCTTGTGTTTGTAGGTGTTATTAGGTGCAATGCATTTAGTGTGGTTATGTGTGTCATAGGATTTGTTATTATCGAAAACTCTGGTGGGTGGGGTATAGCGCCCCTTCTGCCCTGACTCAGCCCTCTGAGCAGCACCGCAACCACGAATCAATGATAATCTGAAGTCTGCCATCTTGGCAGCCTCCTCTACTGTCTTGGGACATTTTTCCTTAATGTTCAGCGTTAGATCGGTTCCAGTACATTTGTAAAACTGTTCCAGATAGAAAAGTTGCTTAATTTCCTCAGCCGACTCTGCGTGCTCGGACCGAAACCAGTTATTACCTGCATCTGTTAAGTCCCGTGCGTGCTTCATAAAACTGACGTCGCTCTTCTTATTCACGCCACGGAACTTCAATCTATAAGTTTCGGGTTGCAGTTCGTAGGCCCGGAGCACAGCCTCCTTCACCAGTCCATACACTACACTCTCGTCCAGTGACAGTGCATCGTAGGCTTTCAACCCCTTACCCACTAGACGTGATGAAACTAATGCTGCCCATTTAACCTCCGGCCAGTCATACTCACGACACTTCTTTTCGAAACGAGCAAAAACTCAGTCACTGCTGTCTCATCAAATGCGGGTACTAACTTAATTAAATGCGAAAGTGAGTCTGTAACCCGGTGCCCACCACCGAGATGACGCCCCGTGGTCTCTACTCTAGACTTCTCGACATCCATTTCAGCCTGGTACCTGGTTGCATCCTGATTGGCTTGGATTCTAGCAACCTCTATGCGTTCTATACTAGCCTGTTGTATCTGAGTCTCCTGCAGCTTAATCCGTTCTATACTAGCCTGTTGACTCTCTTGCAACTTAAGCTTAGCTAGTTCTAGCTGAAATAACATCTCAGGAGACAGGCCTGGGGGGGGAGAGCACAAAATGGGGGATCCACACCGAGACGTGTTTACGGGTAAGCCAGCTTGCCATTGAGAACCCTCCTGCTGCATCGTGCTAAGAATCGCTGGCTGAGGGCCCAGCTCAGGGGTAGAGTGGAATGGAGGCTTGGAGGGAACCCCCCAAGACCCCACTCCACCCACCACCCCATCGCCATCACCCAACAAACATGCCACCAAATTCTTCTTGGGCCAACTGTCAGGACAGTCCCGCCCCCAAAACCGTGGCTAAACAGCGAAGACCGTAACAATCAATAGCCTGCAGGCGCTGTTCGGTCAAAGGTGTCTGCAAAAATGCCCGGGCATCCCTCTCTCCACTTATAACACTCCCCTCCCTAAATATCTGTTGTACTTGCTGGTCACTAGGCTGTACCGTGTTATCCTCCCCCGTAAATGATGAGTCATTAGACATAGTGCTGGTTATACAATTGCTGTTCATAAAAAAAAAAAAGTGCCTATTACTAATTGCAGTCTCGACTCACAAAATGTTAAAGATGCTTGAATGACTCTACTCTAGACACCCCTAACGAAACAATCTGCAAGTCCACCAATACAATAATGACACAATAAAAATTCCTCCAATATGCAAGAAAATTCTAGCCAGCTCTACTAGGTAGCATAGAATAGTTCTCCAAAAAACATGTGATAGGATACTACTGAATCTTGTGCAAGGTCGCCATTTTGTTACGGCTGGATCGGCAATACATATTCGGGATTCTTGATCGTAGGACAGAAATGGCTTATGTGACAACGACACGCTCGATTCCAGTCCCAAATACTATATGCTCCAGACAACAAAAGCACCAACGCCCTACAGAGTTATCGTCTACGGTAACGAGGTACCTTAACTCGGCGAAAGTGTACAACAGGGGTAGGCTATGAGGCTAAACTCCCTCAGACATTTATAGGTTATGTTATTACTAAAGAAATGCAATACTCAAGAAACTACGTTAATATTAAGCCTCTAATAATGTAGAATAGAAGCAGGCTAAAGGTATGACAGTGAAATGCTAAATGACAAATGTACACGCCTACTTGAAAGCGCGTGCACTAGAATAACTGTCCCCTACTAACATGCACTAGCATGTAGCATACAAGATGTTCATGATCCAGTAGATACCTAATAATACACATGGAAGGAACATAAATAGTAGTCACTTATTATAATAATGAATCTATACTTGGAATAACAAAAAGGTTGCAGGCAACAGTACTGCGCCGGTAGCCTACTACCGCATAGGCTACTTCGCTTCTCTCACTCTGTCTCCCCTCTGAGTCCGTATGCGCCCTACGCAACAGAACTCCGGACACAGCAGCAAAACGACAGTGCAGTTAATTGATACATGAAAGTATTAATAGTGTTGTCTTGTGTGTGAGTAATGTGTATTGTAAAGTGTTACATACATAAACTTAAAGAGAGCTGCAATGCATAGTAAAATAAAGATATAACCCACTCATCATCCCCATGTGTTCTAGCTAGCAGGCCAAGTCACAGGAACAACGAGTCCCAGCACCGAAAGCGAGAACCCAGGAAAAGACTGCAGAGAACACAAGGACAGATAAATTACGTTACTCTACTATACCGGCACTACGAGCGAGCTGTAGTCTCTGGTACTACACTCGCTCCTGGCTCGGTAGGCAAATCAAGGCTAAGTCCTCGCCCCTCTACAGACAACTCCTGGGCATGGTCGGGCTCTTACACATGGCACTAGTCTAGTCACAAATTGGATGATGAGCTGGGCATATAACTCGTGAACATGTAGAACGTTCACCAACTATCCTCATCAAGAAGATCGCTGTTCACATTAACCCCTTAAATCTAATACATGTAAATATATGCTTGTCCTAAGAGTAATACGAGAGGTGAGTGCTGAAACTCCTTTAGGACCTCAAGGGAAGGTTATGCATTTAAATAGAGAGAAGAATGAAATGAGAGTAATGTCGTCAGAGAGAAAGAGTGCAACCGTGAGAAGTTGGGAGAGAGGGCAAGGGATGTTAGAATCTCAAAGGTTCTAGGCAACCTGATCATGGAACACACAGCGAGCCTCCAGGCAATGTGCAGTACGACAACATGGGCAGCCCAGGCAGCATAGGCAGGCGGCAATGGACTACCAACCCTGTCGCGCCTAGCTATAAGCGCAAGGCTGCCAACCGGTCCATACGTCTGGCAACCACCCCCCCGGCAGCGTGGCGCATTGCTACCCTCTTGCTCTGAAGCCCAACTCACTCTCTCTCTCTGAACTCCCATTGTCTTATCTATCACTTCTCTATTGATACTACATATTAAATGGAAGGTCTCGACATGGCTTAAAACAAAACCCACCACTGGTTAGCACATGACGAGACCTTTGCAGAGATACAAAGAACATAGTTATACGTTGTCACACTCAATATAGGCAGCCAGCACGGTACAGCGGTACAGAGGTACCGCACAGTGGCGGTACAGTGGAGTACCAAGGAGTACAATCAGGTTGCGTTGCCACGCACTGGGTGCGTCACACATTGTATATTTTTTACTTAGCCCCACATTTTCCTTGATCTCCATACTCATCCCTACTATAGTCTATTCGCTGTAAGTAGGCGAGAAATCGTGACCTAACATCTGTGTCTCAAAAACTACTAGATTAATCGAGCTAATATTTCTATCATTTGGGAAGAGTCAGTCAAGACATAGATGTGGAAATTTACAGCCAATTTGCTCTAACCCTTTTTGAGTTACAGAGGATAGAGGTCATGATTTTTCGCCTAGTTACAGCGAATAGACTACAGTATAGCGGACAACGTGTTTTTAGATTTCTGGATAATGGGTAAATACTAATTTCCGAGTGTCCTTGCTATATAACAACACTATATCGAAGACAAGCAAATAAATACTATAATATATTGATGGTAAAACTCGTCTGCAATGTTTACTCAGTCTCGCAATTAGTATTAGGACTGGGTAGCCACTTAACTTGAAATATCGGGATAATTTATGTCTATTGCATCTATTTACCTACGGTATCTCTCTCTCTCTCTATATATATATATATATATAAAGTACAACATGGGCAATATATACATGTGTACCAGTATCATCAGCTGATTAGTCCTATTATTATTATTATCTTGCAAACTACAGTATGCCTATATTAATTTGTTTCCAGTTTTTGCAAACATATGACATTTAGTTTTAGAAGGAACTCTCGGAAAAACAATATTTTAATATTTAATAACACTTCCATACAATAATACAGTGAACTGTAAATCCCTGATATTCCATACAGCTTAAGGGGAGACTGTCCTTTTGTTTGGTCTATTAATTCATGTATTCATATATTGTTTGTTTCCTCCCTAGAGATCAAGCTTAGAAAGAAAAAAAACCTAGACAGATAAATCTGTACATTTTTCGGTAGAAAAATGTCCCAGCCGAAGACCGGTTCCTCTTAAAATTGCTGGCTCGCTATCGCTCGCCAGGAAATAATAGACACCTAAATGGCACGAAAGGTCTTAAAATTGACAACATAATGGGGCGAAAGGTGTTAAAATCGCCAAACTAATGGGCCGAACGTCTTGTAATCTCAAAACTAGTGGGGCTAAACATTAGGGAGAAGGGGGTCCAGAAAAACGGTCTGCCTCCCCTTAATAATGTTATATTTGGTATTGGTATGGTGCTAATTGACGACTTGCGATTTCAGGCCATAGCTTAAGGAAGTTGGAGCCGTAGACATCGATATAGAGCAGAGTTACCAGCTCAATACGGTTGTAGTACATTTTATAAACACATACAATAAAATTCAACATACTTTCTATCCATCTGAAACCTACATTATTATTGCATTTGTGTTGAATATCAATGTTCACAGCTTCAACTTCCTTATAGCCTGAAACTCGCAAGTGATTTACCCGTTGAGTCTTAATTATTATGTTCCTTCCAACAACCAACTATACTCCTAAAATCGATTAATGAAATTTTACAAACACATGTGGCAGTCCGTGGATTCGAATCCAGGATGCTCACACCGAAAATCAACACCTTATGCATCGCACCACGAAGACAGTTAAAAAATGGTGGACACTGCCTACGATTTATTATGCAACTTCGAATCCTGCATATCAATCTAAGCATGTACACACATCCCAACTGCAACTCACGTAGGCTATGCATATGTGAATGGAAAGAGCAATTAATGGGGCCTTAACCACTAGGGAAGTCCTCTCGATAAATTACCCCTGAACCAATATCAATTATTATGTTCCTTCCAACAACCAACTATACTCCTAAAATCGATTAATGAAATTTTACAAACACATGTGGCAGTCCGTGGATTCGAATCCAGGATGCTCACACCGAAAATCAACACCTTATGCATCGCACCACGAAGACAGTTAAAGAATGGTGGACACTGCCTACGATTTATTATGCAACTTCGAATCCTGCATATCAATCTAAGCATGTACACACATCCCATAACAGAAACCATGACCCAAATCTGTAGCCACCATATACCTGCAAGACAAACAAAACGAAGAAGCAAACAAGATCGGGAAAGGAGGAGGCTGTACAGAAGAAGAAAATTACTCACACAAAGACACACACATCAAAATCTACAGGATAGGCAAAAGGTCGAAATAGATAGAGAAATTGTGGAAATTGAACAAAGGCTAAGAATATCATATGAACTACAACATATGGAAGAGGAGAGGAAAGCTATTGCAGGTATAAAGGAAAATTCCAAATACTTCTTTTCATACGCCAAACAAAAGGCTAAAACAACATCAAACATCAGCCCACTGAGCAAAGGGGACGGCTCTTTCACAGGGGACAAAAAGGAAATGAGCGAACTCTTAAGCAGGCAGTATGAAATGGCATTCAGTGAGCCTGATGAAACAAAAGTCATCAGAGACCAAAATATATTTTTCATGGAAACCTCCCCCACGGAAACCCCTCAGATGCTGGATATTGATTTCGGTCCAAAAGACATAGAAGAGGCCATTTCCAACATGCCATCCCACTCGGCACCAGGCCCGGACTCATGGAATTCGATCCTAATGAAGAAATGTAAGGAAAACCTCTCAAAACCCCTGGCTATAATGTGGAGAAGGAGTCTAGACACTGGTGACATACCAGATAGCTTGAAAAACGCAATAATTGCCCCACTGCATAAAGGAGGGAGTAAAGCACTACCAAAGAACTATTGCCCGGTAGCTCTAACCTCTCACATCATTAAAGTTTTCGAGCGAGTCCTGCGAAGCAAAATTTCAACATTCATGGAGATAAATGAACTACACAACACTGGTCAACATGGGTTCAGAGCGGGAAGATCATGTCTCTCACAACTTTTGGAACACTATGACAAAATTCTTAAAGCGCTAGAAGAAAAGAAAAACGTGGATGTCATTTACACCGATTTTGCTAAGGCATTTGATAAATGTGACCATGGTATAATAGCCCACAAACTGAAAGCAAAAGGTATAACTGGGAAAATCGGACGGTGGATATACAATTTCCTCGTAAACCGAAAACAATCAGTAGCAGTAAACCAAGTCACATCTGAGCCTTCGGATGTCAAAAGCTCAGTGCCCCAAGGAACAGTGCTAGCGCCCCTTCTGTTCCTCATACTAATTTGCGACATAGATACCAACACCAGACACAGTACGGTGTCGTCTTTTGCTGATGACACAAAATTAAGCAAGATAGTAAACACACAAGAGGACACGGACCGACTGCAGGAAGACATGAATGTAGTGTTCTAGTGGACCAGGGAAAACAACATGCAATTCAATGAGGAAAAATTCCAATTAATACGGTACGGAGCTAATAATGGTGTTAAAGAAATTACAAATTACTTAACAGAATCTAACCACATAATAGAACGGAAAGACAGTGTGAAAGACCTTGGGGTATTAATGTCTGAAAATATGGGTTTCAAAGTACATAACCAGGTCAAAGTGGCGGCTGCGAAACGTCTAACGGGTTGGATTCTGCGTACTTTTAAAACACGCGGTGAATTGCCTATGATAACGCTCTTCAAATCTCTAGTGCTACCGCGGCTTGAATACTGTAGCGTATTAACATCCCCATACAAAGCAGGTGAAATAAATGACGTAGAGAGTGTACAAAGAAATTTCACTTCGCATATAAGTTCGATAAAACATCTACACTATTGGGAGCGTTTAAGAGCACTGAATCTGTACTCACTGGAACGTAGAAGAGAACGTGACCTAATAATATACACGTGGAAAATCGCAGAGGGTTTAGTACCAAACCTACATACTCCGATAGTCATGAAATTCAGTGATAGGAGAGGCTGGGAATGCGAAATCCCCCGGATGAATAACAGGGGTGCTATGGGCTCTCTGCGAGAGGGCTGGTTATCACACAGAGGCCTACATCTCTTCAACAAACTCCCACGGCGAGTAAGAGACATGAGGGACATCTCGTTAGACAACTTCAAGAGAGCCCTAGATGTCGAACTGCAAAAAGTGCCAGACGAGCCCATCCTCGCAAGGGAGCGAGCTGTCGCTTCAAACAGTCTACTGCACCAAATCACCACCCATAACGAGGGGCGTCGCGCTCCTTGGTGCGGCTAGAAGAGTGGCGAACACATCAAAAGGTATCAAAAGGTAAGGTAAAGGTACCAGGGACGTCCTTTTCATTATATTCTGGCAACTATTAGATTATTGTATTCAGCTTAGGAAGGACCTCTAGCAATAATAAGGCTTCAAACTATCTCGACCAACCCTATTAACTACCATCGATCCTTCTCCAAAGCTGCATAATAATGGTGTAAATATAGCTAGAATACAATATAACACGCGTCGCTGGTACTCAAAGGGTTAATCATGGATAAGTGGCAACCAGTGACTCAACAATATGCTAGTTTATCCCCGTTTATCACCCCCCCCCTTTCCGCCCCCCCCCCCCCCCCCCCCCTCACCCCGTACCCCTACCACCCCCTCCATTCCCACAATCAATCATTAATTTCATTGGAGGTGTTTAGTGGTGTGGTGAAGTTAATAATAAACAGATCATGTGTACTGTATGTAGAAGGACGAGCGGGGATCATTATAGGTTTGGTAATAGATCATGCGTACTGTATGTAGAAGGACGAGCGGGAATCATTATAGGTTTGGTAATAGATCATGTGTACTGTATGTAGAAGGACGAGCGGGGATCATTATAGGTTTGGTAATAGATCATGTGTACTGTATGTAGAAGGATGAGCGGGGATCATTATAGGTTTGGTAATAGATCATGTGTACTGTATGTAGAAGGACGAGCGGGGATCATTATAGGCTTGGTAATAGATCATATGTACTGTATGTAGAAGGATGAGCGGGGATCATTATAGGTTTGGTAATAGATCATGTGTACTGTATGTAGAAGGACGAGCGGGGATCATTATAGGTTTGGTAATAGATCATGTGTACTGTATGTAGAAGGACGAGCGGGGATCATTATAGGTTTGGTAATAGATCATGTGTACTGTATGTAGAAGGACGAGCGGGGATCATTATAGGATTGGTAATAGATCATGTGTACTGTATGTAGAAGGACGAGCGGGGATCATTATAGGTTTGGTAATAGATCATGTGTACTGTATGTAGAAGGACGAGCGGGGATCATTATAGGTTTGGTAATAGATCATGTGTACTGTATGTAGAAGGACGAGCGGGGATCATTATAGGTTTGGTAATAGATCATGTGTACTGTATGTAGAAGGACGAGCGGGGATCATTATAGGTTTGGTAATAGATCATGCGTACTGTATGTAGAAGGACGAGCGGGGATCATTATAGGTTTGGTAATAGATCATGTGTACTGTATGTAGAAGGACGAGCGGGGATCATTATAGGTTTGGTAATAGATCATGTGTACTGTATGTAGAAGGATGAGCGGGGATCATTATAGGTTTGGTAATAGATCATGTGTACTGTATGTAGAAGGACGAGCGGGGATCATTATAGGTTTGGTAATAGATCATGTGTACAGTATCCAACTACACTATGAATAGCCTAATGATTAAACCCTCTGTACCGGCGAAGTTTGTTTACTTTTTTGTAGCTATATTTAGATGATTTTGTGCAACTGAAGAAGGATCTGTGGTAGCAAAAAGGGTTAAGTGAGATAGTGTGAAGCTTTATAATTGCTAGAGGTCCTTTCTAAGCTTAATAGACTTGCTTAACAGTAGCCAAAATATGAAGAAAGGTTGTCACCGGTAACTCTAACCATTACACCATCAAGACAGTAATGTAAATACTGTAATGTATCTCTACTGTGACGCATGTCGAGTATGAGCATGCTGTACAGAACGCCCAGTCAGGCCCCACCCTCGCTAGGATCGTCAGGGCAGGAACTTTGGCTGTAGTCTGTGTAGAGTTTCCTAACTCAGTTTATGTGAACCGTTGTACTATAAGTATTATCATTATGTATTTTGTTTTCTTCTAAGTCAACGAGTTCTATTTTATATCATTAGTTATAAGTATTGTGTGTGGG
>JBAKBP010027390.1:0-30191 GCA_037953745.1 Lithodes maja | reverse complement strand
GTTCCGTTTTGTTTTTGTAAATACTTTAGACCTGACTTCACTTAAGATTTTCGCTCTTCCTGTTTTTACATTCTGACTCCACTGTCTCCGGGTTTTGTGTTTGTATACTTCTGCCTCCTACCCATGTCATGTAACTACAGAGTGTCATATGGTGACCTCCACCATCTCATGTGTCTCTTCATCCCATACTGTATTTTCTTCCTTTCCCTAGACAGGGGGGGGGGGAAGTTCTTTTTGTGTTCCCTTTTAATACTTGTATGAACAGTACTGTCTGTTTAGTGTTAAGGATGTAACTCTTAATGTTTATTACATTTGGAATATACTGTCGACGGGTTTTTGTATTGGTATGCCTATGCCTCATACCCATGTCTTGTACTTAAAGAGTGTCTTCGGAGGTCATCCACCTGCTGTGCCATGCTTTTTGTTATTGTAATACTTTACAATTGCCTTCACCTTTCCCATGTTGGTGTGCCATTCCAAGGTCGACATGACCTAATCCTTTAGCTGCCTGTGCATTTTAGACCCTAGACTGATACGCTCGTAACTGTATTTTCTTAATATGCACCATACTGTTACGCTCTTTTTTCCCAATAAACTAAACATTTTATTTGTGTCTTTTCTTGGTCCTCTACTTTGCTAATGCTTGGGTTTTTGTGGTTTATTGGATGTCCGCCTCCAATGTGGTCTCAAGCCCTACGTTGGAAACGTAGAGACTGCTACTAAATTGGGAGGTTTGACGACCTCCCTTATAACCAAATAAGGAAAACCTCTTATTTGGTAGCAGTCTCGGAGTATCCAACAACAGAGTATCCCACCCTCATGCCGATCCCCTGCCCATCCAATCTAAACTGATTACTTGATACCTAGATACTGTTACATGTACTGGTGCAGGCTCATAGAAAATGGAGCATGGCTAAGAGGAGAGCAGCTAGATTAAATGGGTAACTATAACTTCTTTCTCTCTTTCGCTTTCTTTTCCTTCTTTAGTCGTCTCGGAGTGTGTAAACGTGCCTAATAGTGAATTGAGGTGCAACTCTAGAGATTATTAGTACTTCGCGTGAGTACCGATAAATCGGCCCGCTGTGGTAGCGGCTGAGATCTTAAGCCCTACGTTTGATACTCCGAGACTGCTACCAAATAAGATATCGTGGAAATCACGATAGTTAGGCTATAACGGTTATTCCTAGGTGTTTAAGTTAGGAATGTCATGTCGTCTGGCACGGTAGACCAGATGGTGGAAAAATATCATACCGTGATTATCGTAAGTTAGGGTATATTATATTAAATTAAAATGTAAAACTTGCAAACTAAACAAACCAAACTTGGGACAAGGACAATATAAAGTCAAATTAAATTATCAAAATCGCTATGTGGAAACAACGCTTACTAAAATGAAAATTATTAAATAAAAGAACACAATCCACCACATAGGGTGTACATTACTACATGAGCAAGTTAATCTGTTTCCCAAGCAAACTAATCGCACATATAACAACGCACTATCGTCACGTTAAAGGAATTAGTCAAGTTTGGGAAGTCCGGGACGTTCTGGTAAATTTTACTAAACTCTGCATGAATAAAGAAACTACATGTTAAATGTCAAAATATTATTTAAAATCAAATTTGCAACATGACAAGACATTAACAATAGTACAAAATACAAATATTGATAAGATATCTATACAATTACAAAATAATATACAAAATACAGTACAGCACTCACTAACGATAGTGCTATCGGGTAGGTACCTGTAAACATAGCATGCCTCAAGTGACCCCTATTAATAACTACCCTACAAATAACCTACATTTATCTCACAAATAAACTAAGGAAATTGCAAAAGCAAGCAATTGATACTATCGACAATGAATACATATAATATAAAGACAAATAATTGCAAAATATGAAGTAACAACAGATTTAAACAAAGAGTACTCTTTTAACAAGAACAATCAATTTAAAAAATCATCACTATTAATATTAATAATAGAAGAAAAAAAAAAAAAAAAAAAAAATAACGACAAAAAGTAAGCAGAGGTTATACAAGAAACTTCAAGTTAAAAATGCTTGATTACAATTATTGATGTAAAATTTTAGAATACAGTCACAATAATTGACCCTAAAAAGATTAAATTTATGGAACAATTTACTTGCCTCAAAACCTCTGTCTACTAAGAGTCTGTATAGTAACCTAGCTCTAGCCCAAAAGTCATCTACTTTAGTGCAGATTTTACAAAATCTTATTAACTGGGAATAAAAACAATTATAAGTTATTTTACTATCGATATTACTACTAGGAAAAGGAAAGTTTATTACGTTAAAATTAAAATCATCAACTTTGTGATATACTTAAAGTATGCACTGTTCATTAACAATCTCTATAGGCCTATTTATATCAAGACAATTTTCAACTTTATTATTTACGTTACATTGTGTGAGGGGAATAGAATTAGGGTAAATAAGTTTAGCAACTTGATTAAAATTTAACAAATTGCAAACGAGAATATCATCAATATATCTACTATTATTATTTAACAATTTAGCAAGTGCTAATTTTTCTGGGATTTTGTTTTTCTTGCTACTGTCAACCAAGTCTTTTATATATTTAAATTCTAAAGCAAGCAAGAATAAGTCTGCAATTAAAGGGCTAACATTTCCACCCATAGGAATTCCTAATATTTGTTTGAAAATGTACGGCCCGAATCTAACATAAGTATTGAAAAGGAGGAATTTAAGGGCATCTTTAAGTTTAGTTCTATCAAAATATACAGAACTAGTGGGAGTAGAGCTAAGTGATGCATTATTAAAATATGTATAAACATTTATGAAATAATTACCATTCCTAACGAACCTGTCAAAGTGCAAATCTATAATAAAGCAAAGCTCTGAATATACTAAATCTAAAGGCAAATTGGTATACAAAGTTGAAAAGTCGAAGCTATGTACCGAGGTAACTTTCGGCATGGTATTTATGTTATCAATAACTTCTAACGAATTGTCAACACTCCAATAATAGTTAATGCCAGTTCTTCTCATGATGGTATTACAATATCTTTTATGAGTACTTTTAATGTATTTTAAGCAATTTACGACTTGTTCTGATAGAGTTTTAGTGGTAGCAAATTTTGCTCCGGCAATAAAGCGATATTTATAAGGTCTTTTATGAAATTTAGGTAACATGTATAATTTTGCAATGCACTTGTTCTTCTCAGAAAGTTTAAGACCTATTATGTTATATCATAATATTTATGGGGTCATTGTAGGATATATGTAGATTACCATACATATATCAGTACCTTAGACAATCGTATCATCAGTACAGTACGATATTTTTCCTGGAGCCGGCAGCGTTCTGTTGGTGGCCGTGCTGGGAGACAGCCGGCAGAGCTCACATAGATTTCATCCGAATTAGTACACTTTCGTTAGCTGTGCTTTAGTGCCTACAATAGTCAATAACAATTCTTCATTTCTTCATCGAAGCTCTCACCCGACTTACGACTGACTGCTAAGCCTTTTTTTTCTTCATGTACATGATTAATTAATACCATCTTTCCTTAAATAAGGATGTGCTATGGTCTCTTCCTCCTATTCCTTGAGTTAGCCTAACCGTCACCTTGTCCACCATTTTACCGGCTTCGTACCTCATTACTGTGCTGTGTGATTGATTGGTAAATTAAATCCCAACATTATTTGATTCCCATTTTATGTGATTGACCTTTAGCTTTGATTTAGTCCAGTAATTCGATAACCTTTACCTGTCATTCATCACATTGGTGCCCAGACCTCGGGAATTTACTTCTAAGCAAGACCACAAATTAAGTAATGAGTAAGGGAAACGAGCCGGCATGCAAGTCCAGGGATCCAGGTGGAGTGGGGGTTGATTTTCGTCCTACCGCCGTGGCGCCGGTACCTAACCGTATTGCGGTCTTTGTACATTCTTATTTAATCGCCTACGGGCAGCAGAAAAAGGAGCTGTCGAGTACCGGGCGTCGGGGGGGGGGATCGGACTTTAATGTTTTCATTCTTCGGTGTCCCTGGGGCCAGCATTGATCGGCAACGTGCATCGGACGAGTGGGGACCACTGACGTTATTCCGACCCCAACTCACATATCTATTCATAGGCGGAAATGACATCTGCCCCGGCGTTCAACCTAGGGAATTAGCCAACCAAATTAGGCGGGTGGCACTGGACCTAGAGCAGGCAACGGGGGGCGACACTAAGATAGTGCCGGACACAAGTACGGGGCCTCAGTGCAGATGAGTATCAGGCAATACGCAATTCAGTCAACCGCATCCTGAGGTGCCGGCTCGTAGATACTCGCCACCGTTTTTTGTCTGTGACACTAAACATCAGAGACCTAGACAGGGACGGTGTCCATCTCGACCTAGACGCGAACCAGCAACTATATAACAAGCTAGCAGGATTGACTAAGCGTTGGCTGGAGCGTGACACCGGGGTAGTGTCTCTCCGCCTGCCGCAATCGTGCATCCCTCCTATCACCTTTCCTCAATAATGTTTTCTTTCAGACATCAGGCCACTGATTGACTTATTTGATTTTATATATTTTTTTCTCTCATTAATTCGATTGTTGACCTATTAAGTATTGAGTGTTGCCGGATGAATTTGTGAGTACTGTAATGTATCCTTAACTTTAGTCAGATAAGTTTGCTATTCAATGTTTCCCATACTGGGCTAGTCTGTATCATAATAACTTGACGGTTATTCAATATTTCGTTGAGTATTTAGCCAATATTATAGGACCATAATAACCGTTAGGGAAAATGACAGATAAGGCTTTCAAGAACCCAGAGAGCTGGACTAAGGGGGGTTATGAATAGGCTCATATCTGACATGGAAACCTTCACCACTACCACGGCCCTTGAGGACCTGGGAGCTAGATTGGACAACATCCAAAATACCTATTATCGTATAAGTGCTCTTAGCGAAACAATATTGGCAAGTTTGAGTGGGGAAGAGGAGATAACAACTGAATGTGAAAACCGCTCTGTGTATGACGAAACTGTGTTTGGGGCGCGGCGTATGATACAGCGATCTCTCGCGGGTAAACAGGAGGGTGAGCATAACGCTGCCAGACGCACAGACCCACGGCGCTCAGTGAATCTCCCCAAGCTGAACTTGCCGAAGTTTGGGGGGCACTTGACAGAATGGTTGGCGTTCTGGGACGTGTTTAAGTCTAACGTACATGATTCAGATTTGGATATTGTAAGGAAGTTTCATTATCTTAAGGGTCAATTAGAAGGGGAGGCTTTTCACTTAATAGAAGGTTTCGCGGTAGTGGGGTAGAGTTATGAAGAGGCAGTGCAGTTACTAGAATCCACATATGGTGATCGAGAACAACTAAAGGTGGCCCATGTTGTTGCCTTAATGAAATTGGCAGAACCTAGATATAAGGTAGAAGAGTTAGCCAAATTTAGGGCCGAAAGGGAGTGTCACACTCGATCTTTGGAGACCTTAGGGCTGACCTCAAATGAGATGATAGTGATTATTCTTAGACAGAAACTTCCACTGGCAATACTGGATAAGGTTAGGTCATTTGACCTGGGTGAGTTTAAAACCTCATTCAGTAAAGAAATTAGCATTTTGCAATTGAACAGTGGGAGATCCTTAAGTCAGTCGGGAGGGGGTGAATCATTAGATCTGAGGGGGACAGTTAGCATGACAGTGGGCACCAAGGGAAAAAAGGAAGGTTCACGCAAGAAACCACAAGCTGTATGTAAACTATGTAACAGCGATAAGCATAAGTGGAGTTTTTGTGGGAAATACCAGACAAATGAAGCTAAAATTGCACAAGCTAAAAGGTTAAAGCTATGTGTAGGTTGTCTGGGTAAAGATCATGGCAAACAAGGACAATGCACTGTCAGCTATTTAAGACCTTGCCGTCACTGTAAAGAACATCACTTTGACAAGTTGTGTCCTGCAGTTGATAAGGGTAAGGATAATAAGTCAGAGGGTACTACAACATTGACACTGGGTAGTGTGAAGAACACCACTACTTTACCCACTATAAAGATGCCCATGGAGAGTAGTGACAGTGATACTGTTTGTCGGGTGCTTCTAGACCAAGGGTCCCAACGGTCTATTATTAAGAGGTCCGATTTAAAGGGATTAAAGCATAGTATCGTGGGGGCTGAGACTCTATGATTGCAGGGCTTAATGGGAGTTACCGACAAACAGGAATATGAGGTAGCAGAGGTTTCTTATATCTACCGTAGGCAAAGATACTTCATGAAATGTATCGTAGTAGACACTCTACTGGAATATAAGTCTGTGGGGGTGATGAAGGTAGAACAAGTCCTGCACCACAAAGGTATTCATCTGTCAGAACCTGTGGGAGATCTATCAAAGGTGCATATTCTGCTCGGTGTTGATTATTATTATGATATAGTATACCCAGGGTTTAAGAAGATGTGTGGAGTAATACTAATCCCCACTAAATTTGGCTATTGTATGAGCGGAAAGGTACGTACAACCCAATCAAATGTCCTGGTCGACACGGTTTCTATACTGCGGGTGAATGTAACCGCGGCAGAAGAGTTGGTGGATAATGAAACCAAACCTGGTGACCCTAAAGTAACTGCCGAGTTCGACCTGGAACGGTTGTGGAAATTTGATCACATAGGTATAAATCCTATGGAGACTGACTATGACTCGGAAATCACGATTAGAAAGTTTGAGGACTCTGTGAGCTATTGTGCCCTCAGAAAAGCAATATGAAGTTAGTTTACCTTGGAGGTCGGAAGAGATAAGCCCGCCCACCAACTACGGTTTGGCGTTGGGTCGCCTGCGCGAACTACAGCGGAAGTTGGCTAGTGAGCCGAGCATTTGCAAGGCGTACGATGACGTATTTCGCAGTTACCTGGACCGAAGGGTTTATTGAGCTTGTTGATGTCCAGGAGCCGGTGAGAAGGGGGAGAGTCCACTATTTGGCCCATCATGGGGTACGAAAGGACAGCGTCACCACGCCAATAAGGGTGGTTTATGACTGCTTGGCCCGACAAGGTAACAATCTCAGCCTAAATTATTGCCTTTTGACAGGACCATCACTAGTGTCCGATTTGGCACAACAACTACTAAGGTTTAGGCTGGGACAGTTCGCTTTTACAAGCGACATAGAGAAAGCTTTTTTAATGGTAAAGCTTAATGAGGCTGATAGGGACGTTACTCGGTTTCTCTGGTTCCAGGACATCAACAACCCCGAAGGCCCGGTAGTCACCTATCGATTTAGGGTTGTACTCTTTGGTGCTACATGCTCACAATTTTTGCTTAACGCCACCATCAAGAAGCATCTGTCTGACACTGTAGAGGACACAGAAAAACTCTCTCGCGGTCTGTATATAGATAATTTGCAGGGGTCTAGCGACGATCAGGATGATCTGCTACAAACCTACTGGCAAGCCCGTAGGTTATATACAGAGGCACACCTGCACCTCCGCGAGTGGGTTACTAATAGTGAATCTCTGCAGTGTCTTATTCAGATGGACGGGACGGTGTCTCATAACCAGGAAGAGACCAGAAAGTTGGGGAAGAACTGGCAACTAAACCAAGACACACTAACCTTTCAAACAAAATCTTTTATTCAGCGGGTGCAGACGCATACAAAAAGGAGCCTGTTGAGCAGAGTTTCGCAATTTTTTGATCCCTTGGGTTTAGCATTACCCGTTACAATAAGAGCTCGGATTCTGATGCAGGAAGTTTGGAGACGTAACATAGGATGGGATGATAACTAACCCAAAGATCTAAACAATCAAGGTGAATCGTTGTTAACCTCTGAAGTGCGCATGGGGGGTATGAGACACCTCTGCCTGTGTGCATGTATTTGAGCGGTTTCCATCACTAAAATATTTATTTTACCATAAATAGCATTAATACTTCTCCATATGTGCCTATTATAGGTTGATTATAAAGGTATTAACCTGTTACAACAATAAAACAATTGGACACAGCGTTTGGATGGTCAAAATCGGCGATACAGGCCGGGAGTTACATAATGTATGGCTCAGCCAACCTCCTTTCCCGCCACTTTTCCCCTAGTCTGGAGAGACACTGTCGATCGATACTCTCTCTCTCTCTCTTGCACTCGCTTGCTAACAGTGATGACAATGCCCTGCTTGCAACTCGCTAATGTTAGCACGGAAATATACCACAGAATAAGGGAATAACAGGGAAAATAGGTGATAACTGAAGGAGGGGAGGAAAGTGGGGAAGGAGGGGAGGTAGAGGAGTGATATTTTGCATGGCCCAGGGGCAAAAAAAATAAAAAAATAAAAACTATTTTTTTGTTTTTTGGTGTTTTAAATTGATTTGTTTTTCCCTGACTCTTAACCCGTACAGCCCCAGCGACGCGCCTGACGCGTCGGCGATGTATGTAACGCACAGCCCCAGAGACGCGCCTGGCACGTCACCCTAATTGCGCCGACCGTAACCTCAGGTGTAACCACTCAAGAGGGCTCAGATTTGTATGGGAACTGTGTACGTATCCCACGCAACCGTGCCGATGGTTGAAAACTCTCAAAGTCCACGTGCGTGCGCGTGAGCGCGCAATAACCTGTTTTTTTGGGGTAATTCCCTTTAATTTTTTACTCTTGTAAAATACGTTTTCGGGGGCTCTGTAGGACCATTCTTTAAGCTTTTTGAGTGGTTTTTCGTGGTTTTTCCTTCATTCCTAACCCATTCGCTATTGTTTCTGGAATAAAAAAAAAATTGAAAACCGGCCGGGTTCTGGTGAACAAACATTACAAAACTAGCCGGAGCTGCACGGGTTAAGAGTCTTCCCGCAGTCCGCCGGGGGAACTCTTAAGAGTCTTCCCGCAGTTCCCGGGTTAAAAGAGTATGACATCCTGTGTACTATACAGTTACTTCGCCAAGTGGCAGCATTCGGCGATATTACTTTGCACGCATTCTGTGATGCCAGTGCCACTGCATACGGGATTGCTATCTATGTCGTTACTTCATTTGGGGCATATTTGGTTACCGCCCGGGCTAAAGTAGCACCGGTAAAAAGGGTAACTATCCCCAAAATGGAATTGACTGCCATGCTGCTTCTAGGACGTCTGGTGTCTTATGCATACGAGAAGGAACTAAGCATAATTGCCGTTCACGTATGGTGTGATAGTCAAATAGCACTGAACTTGGTTCATAGCAAAAAGTCTCTGCCCGTGTATGTGCGAAATAGGGTTGATGAAATTCGGTCCCTATTACCAGTTGTCGCTTACCACTATGTTAATACAAAGGATAACCCCAGTGATCTTATAACTAGGGGAGTTACAGCAACCCAGATAGTAAAGTCCGAATTATGGTGGCATGGTCCATCGTGGCTGCTCCATGAACAATAATGGACGGAATGGAAAGCTGATAGGGGGGAGCCTTCTGCCATTGGAAACAGTTACAGTCGCAACCCAACCGAAAGACACACCGAGTCCGATAGTTGAGTGGGAAAGGGTCGGTGACTACAATAAATTAGTCATGGTGGTAGCCTGGGTGCTGTGATTTATATCCAACACCAAAAGTAAGGTAGAAGGCACACACTGCAATATGGGTACATCATCAACGTTGATGAATTTAAAGCAGCTGAAATAACACTGATTAAATTGGTTCAAGCAGAAACCTTTTTCCAAGAATTAGAATCTTTAAGAAGCTCTGACAAGAAGAAAATACCTAACTTAGTGCATCAACTGAAGTTACACCTGGATAGTGACCTCACCAGGTGTGAGGGATGCCTGAAGTGGTCGGGTGTAAAGGACTACACGAGCAATCCCATCCTTTTGCCATCACAACATCATGTTACATATTTGTTGGTAAAACGCACACATGAAGAAGTTAAACACTATGGTGTCCATTTTATATCGAATTTGCGTCTCCGATGGTGGATCCCAAGGATTCGACAAATAGCTCGACATATAGTGAAGAAATGTGTGATATATCACAGACTGAAAGGTAAACCTTATGTGACTGGACCAGTTCCGCCTTTACCAGAATGTCGCGTGAAGCATGTAGAACCCTTTCAATCAGTGGGGTTGGACTACACTGGAGCGTTAAAGACGAGAGAACATGAAAAGGTCTATATCTTATTGTTTACTTGTGCAATGTCTCGAGCGGTGCTCCTCGAATTATGTGACAATATGTCTTGTGAGGAATTCATGCTGGCGTTTAGCAGGTTTTGTGCTCGTAGATCGTTCCCTCAACTTGTGTTGAGTGACAATGCACCCACGTTTACTCAAGCATCTAGATACCGCAAGGATTTGAGCGATGATCCAACGGTCATTGCTTTTATGGGAGAAAGAAAGTGCGAATGGAGGTTCATCCCAGTGAAGGCACCTTGGTTTGGTGGAATGTGGGAACGGTGTGTTGGTATAGTCAAATCAGGACTTAGAGCCGTAGTAGGACGTGCTTTATTGAAGAAAAGTGAGTTGATGACAGTCCTCACTGAGATGGAAGCAGTTGTTAATGACCGCCCACTTACTTATGTTTACACCGACCAACAAGAACCACGGCCACTGACGCCAGCACACTTACTCTACGGTCAACCATTGTCTGGATTTCCATCCGATTTCCATCCGGTCACTTGTGGAGCTAGAGGATCCTTCTTTGTATAGTGAAGCGGCTGTATCCCGGCGGTACCAGTACATCTCAAAGATTATTGAAGATTTTAGAAAAAGGTGGGTTTACGAGTATCTACTATCTCTGAAGGAAAGGAGTTCTCGACCCACAGGTAAACCTTCAGCACCCTCGGTTGGTGATGTGGTTCTGATCCATGATGAAGGTCCTCGCATGTACTGGAAGTTGGGCCGTGTGTTAGAAGTGTACAAGGGGGTGACTCAGTGGAGCGAGTAGCGCTGTTACGGACTGCCAATGGGACCACTGTTCGTCCTATCGCACGTTTATATGCCTTAGAGCTTGACTCTGCATCACAATCCAATGCTCCGCCTGATACTGCTGGATCCAAGGATTCTATACAGGCTGATCCACCACTATTGACTGGTGATCAACCTCGGATCGGGACTCGTCCTAGACGTGCTGCTGACGGCGCCATCAACATGTGGCATCAAAGGATAGCCTCTGGGCAACTATAGATTAAGGTGGGGTTCAGGTTCTTTTGTGGGGGGGAGTGTATCGTGGAAATCACGATAGTTAGGCTATAACGGTTATTCCTAGGTGTTTAACCCTCCTGGACCGGTTGTCATTTTAAAATGACACCACGAATTAAGGGCCGGTGCCCGGATGTCATTTTAAAATCTGTAAGCTTGAAAGCCTATTCAGCTTGGTCTGAACGCCGTGCGTCCGACGCATGTAAACAAAGCCGATCGTTACGTCACTGCACCTCCGAAAACAAGAAAGAGAAGACTCGTTTGTTATTGTATGTCTGTATGTCGTTGTTTCAGTAGTGAAAAGATCGTCATATTGCGAACATCGCCTGCAAGTGCTCTCCACTGAAATCGTCATCACAACTGAACCAGTTGACATAGAGAGCTCTACTCAACGCCAGTCTACAGATTGGAAACCACACTACATTTATAGATGCGTGGGAAATTTCTAGCAGTTAAACAAAACAAAAATACGGTAGCCTAGGCCTAGACGTTTTTCGGCCAGATCGCGCTGGTAGCCCACACTGTCATTTTGAGAGCCTGCCCGGGCCAGGAGGGTTAAGTTAGGAATGTCATGTCGTCTGGCACGGTAGACCAGATGGTTGAAAAATATCAGACTGTGATTATCGTAAGGTAGGGTATATTATATTAAAGACCTATTATGTTATATCATAATATGTATGGGGTCATTGTAGGATATATATAGATTACCATATATACTGTATATTAGTACCTTAGACAATCGTATCATCAGTGCGGTATGATATTTTTCCTGGAGCCAGCAGCGTTCTGTTGGTGGCCGTGCTGGGAGACATCCGGCAGAGCTCACATAGATTTCATCCGAATCAGTACACTTTCGTTAGCTGTGCTTTAGTGCCTACAATAGTCAACAACAGCGCTTCATATGTTCATCGACGCTCTCACCCGACTTACGACTGACATCTAAGCCTTTTTTTCTTCATGTACATGAATAATTAATACCATCTTTCCTTAAATAAGGATGTGCTATGGTGCCTTCCTCCTATTCCTTGAGTTAGCCTAACCGTCACCTTGTCCACCATTTTACCGGCTTCGTAGCTCATTATTGTGCTGTGTGATTGATTGGTAAGTTAAATCCCAACATTATTTGATTCCCTTTTTATGTGATTGACCTTTAGCTTTTATTTAGTCAAGTAATTCGATAACCTTTGTGACGCTCACCGCTTCCCCCAGAACTGCATGGCTTACTCGCTACGACTCGCCAGGGCAGAGAATATAGCTACAGTCTACCTATCATTGTGTACTTTCCTTCTCGAGAAAACTTGAGTTGCAGACAGTTCAGAACTGTTCTTTATTTTTGTCTGTCACAATCCTTTCTATTTTATTTAGTCAATTGAAAGTATTGTGTTAAGTAGTTGAATGATGGGAAGGCGAGCGGGAGAGGGAGAGAGAGAGAGAGAGACAAGGTGGTGTGACTTGGTAGTGAGTGTGGCGCGTGGCTGGCCCCCTTACATAGGCCTCGCGGGATTCGATGCCTCCTGCCTAACACTGCCTACTACGCGGCTGCTTACTAGGCGACTGTCGCGCGCCCTCGTACCTCTCTTGCGAACTGGGACTCCAGCCAGGAGGTCCATGGGAATATTCTTGTCAGATCCTTCCCAGACAGCATACTCTAAGCATCTCCCTTGAACTGTCCCACACTCTTGTCTTAGAATCTTTCTCTCCTACTGCCTCTATCATTTCCACTACTTCCTCACCTTTTATTAATATCAATTCCTCTCTGGTTCTCTGCCTCCACACTCTGAATTGGTGGCCAGACTATATTATATGCTGGATCTCACATTTCTTATGTACTAGATTAAGGTTGAAGATAGTCATTGTCTTTTTGGGAGATTGTATTGCTCAGACTGTCTCCATCAATCACTAATGTTTCTACAGGGTTAACTAATGCTAGACTAGGGATCAGGTACCTTGCTGTTGGTGTTTTCAATGTGTGTAGGCTACTTTTGAGCTACAAGACACTACGGACTCTGTGGGTTACCTGGGTGGATCTTTTGTCTGTGTACCTTGGAGTTTAAACTGTGTAGTGCGTGAGGGCTGCTTGCGTAATCCACCCAACACTGTTCTAACTCTATTTGCTTTTACTTTTGAGGGTCGCCAGGAGGATACTCGATACTTGTGATCGAGAATCCTCAAGAGAGCACCCCTTCATATTAACGTAATCAGGCCGCACAGACCCAAGCTCCACACTAGGCTAGGAGCTGCCTTGCTCCACCAGAATTCTGTACCTTTGCGCATCCCAGCTAGACTTTATTAACCCGGGTAGACATTAGCTGGATTAGATCATATACTCTTTTATGCATACCCATTATTTGTACACAAACATTTTGAGGTCTAGGTTGCTGTAGAGAGACACAACCAGCATAGACCGGTTTTGTTAATAGGAGTACTACTTTTTCGTGGCGAGCATTATTACAGTTGCACCGCTTATAATATTCTTGTATCCAATAACATTATATGTCCAGCCTTTTTGTGTATTTAGCCTACACGTGCATTGTCCTGCCTCCTGCTATTTTGTGGTTCCATTTCTGATACGTTCTTCTTAGTAGCATCCGACATTATTCAGAAGATTCCTTGTTCGTTGCTTGAGGACTTTACAACACTTTCTTTCATAAAGGAGTGACAGATATTATTGATTAAAGTAACGTTAAGTAAACCTTCTTCTTATTTGCATTAGATCACTCTTGTGATTTAATTAAGTTAACTATTTTTTCCTTGTGTACCATAACTAAGCAGCCATATGTTATAGGTAATAGGCTGTTTCAGAGAACATCAGCCTATAGTAGAAGCACATAGATACTGAGAGTTAAGATACCCCGCTATCGCAGATATAACTCTGGAGGGTATAATGTGTTCTTTGTTCGACGGGATTATATATCAGGGGTTGGATCTAGCGTTTCCGTTGTTGCATTTATGCCAGTCTAGTCCAATGTATAAGAGCCACTGATTTATACGAGACCCGATCGTAACACCTTTACCTGTCATTCACCACATAAGAGGTTTTCCTTATTTGGTTATAAGGGAGGTCGTCAAACCTCCCAATATGTCTCTAATCATTTTGTAGGTTAAAGAATTAAAATATCTTTATAATAACTTGGTGAAAACCATTGTAGTTAGATGGAGGTGTGGTAGGCACTAGGACAGTTAGGCCACCTTTATGGTGAAATACAAAGGAAATTACCATTTTCAACATGCAATATTTCAATACTGGTTGATATTTGCAATATGTCTTATAGAACATTTTAGGCTTAGAATACCTTGTTTTATCATTTTCCTAAGTTATGACCTTTCCTCCTGGGACACCCTATATAGAGAGTACCGAAAGTGGTGGTCCCAAAAGTAAAATAACAAACACATAAAACAAGATGGTGCCTTGGGACCTAAGTGCCTTGGTACACATTTATGGATGGATTACTAAGTAAATATAATTATGTATTCATAGAATATTTATAAGAGTATATGCTGAAAGATAAAGTGTAAGAATAATGGTATATGCTATGGGGTAAAGTGGGAGGTAGAAACAACATGGCGTCCACATGTCAAGTAGACAATATACTCGTTTTTTTTTCGCTGCTATCTCTCCATTCTGTTTACTACGATATTACCATGATTTTGTAGCGAAATATATTGCAAATTATGAACATTTGGCAATAATATGACGGACAGACATAGTAGTATCATATTTTTTCAGTAAGAATCGAAAAATCAAATGCTAAATTATTCAATTTACCATCAGTTGAAGACAAAAATAGACACTAACTTCTTATGTAAGCACACCTATGTGTGATCAGTCAGAAAGACTTGGGATCTGGATGACTGAAGTGTGAGGAAGTATTTGAAACAAGAAAAAGCAAGGGTGAGATAAGAAATGAGAACAAACACAATTAGAAGTCAGATGCAAGAGGAAGAAGGCAAATAAAAGAATGAGAAAGAATAGAGCTCAAAAGATACATAGAGGGCCTCGAAGTCGGGCGGACACTAGTTGAGTGGTTAATCTTGTAAGTCCTTGAATAAACTGACACGGTGTGTCCTTCTTACAAGGGACAGGTCCGCTTGGGGGCGTTTCGTGTATGATCACCCTCAAGTGCTCCTCCTATTTTTTTTTTTTTTATTATTCATTCTGTCAACTTTTCCGAGCTTGTTTTTTAGAAACAAATGATGCCTCGGAGCGCGGAGCGGAGCGCGTATCCCGAAACATAGAGTTAAAGTGGTTATGGTCTTTTACTGCCTTTGTTGTGTACTTATGACTTCAAGATTAAAACACATTATGAACATGAAGGGTTGTGAAAAATATTCCTTTGTAAAATTCTATATAATGTAAGTATTTGATAGACAGTTTTCTGGCTTACAAGCATATTTTGGAATTACTAAATGAATATGCGGGTGAATTTGTGTGTGTGTGTGTGTGTGTGTATTTAACTAATTGAGTCTTACAGGATTGAAATATATACTTGTAGTGTCTCGTATGCTATTAAGTTATCATACATGCTTTTAAACTATGCTATACTTTGTGCACACATTAATAGCTGGGTAAGTTATTCCACTTCTGAATGGCTCTATTTGGAAATCCAAATGTCCTAATATCTTTCTTGCACCTTTTCTTAAGAAGTTTAAGATCGTGTCCTCTTGTTTTTCCGGTTGCTGGTATAACACAGTCTTCGTTGTCGATGAAATCCCCATGAACACATCTGTAAAGCGCTATCAGGTAACCTCTTTCTCTTCTCTCTTCAAGTGTTGTGAGACCCAGATGTTGTAGCTTCTCCTCGTACTGTAGATCCTTCAGTTTCGGCACCCACCTAAAAATAACGGATTGTATATTTTAAAGCTGTTTAATGTGTTTCTACAAGTGAGGACTCCACACAACTGAAGCATATTCCAAGCTTGGTCTTAAGAATTGATGTATTAGTACCTTTACCATATTTTCATTTAGGTATTTATATGCTATCCGTATATTTGCCCACCAAGTATATGCCTTTCTAACAATTCTATTGATATGGTCACTTGGTTCTAGTTAGGTATTAACTATAATACCTAAATCCTTCTCTTTTTCTGACTTCCCTAACACTACACCGCCCATACTGTAGGTTCCATGTGGTGTTTTTTGGTTTTCTCCAACTTCCATCAAGTGACATTTTTCAGCATTACCATTCATTTTCCAGTGTTGACTCCATTCATACAACTTACCTATAACGTCTTGCAGTGCCTCGCAGAAGTAATTACTTTCAATTTTCTTTCTTGGCATCATCCGCAAACATGTTAATAAAGGTCTTGATCCCATCAGGCATATCATTTATATATACTAAAAACATGATTGGTGCCAGCACAGATCCTTATGGTACTCCACTGGTTACCTATCTCCACAATGAATACTTTCCTCTAAGTACTGTGCATATCTGCCGTCCTGTCATATAATATTTCATCCAGTTTAAGACAGTTCCAGAGATTCCGCCATACATTTAAAATTTCCACATTAACATATTGTGATGCATCTATCAAACGCTTTCTTCAGGTCTAAAAATATGCAGTATGCGCACCCTTCTCTTTCCTGAATGATTTCAGTCACTCTTTCGTAGAAACTGAGCAAGTTTGACACGCATGATCTGCCTGACTTAAAGCTAAACTGAGAATCTAATAGTAGTTAATTTCTTACTAAATGAGTAATCCATATTTTCCTTATAATTATCTCCAACAATTTGGCCACGATGCTTGTCAATGACACATTTCTATAATGATTAGGCTCTTTCGTATTTCCATATTTATATATTGGGACAATATTCGCAACTTTCCATTTCTGAGGTAACTTACATTCTACTAAGGAATTAAGGATTTGTTTTGAAATGGGATAACTCAGTTCATCTGCACATTCATTTAGTATCCAACCTGATATCTCATCAGGCCCCATATCTTTTCTCTTGTCCAATTCTAGCTTCCTGTGTTACGATCGGGGTCTCGTATAAATCAGTGGCTCTTATACATTGGACTAGACAAGCATAAATGCAACAACGGAAACGCTAGATCCAACCCCTGATATATAATCCCGTCGAACAAAGAACACATATACCCTCCAGAGTTATATCTGCGATAGCGGGGTATCTTAACTCTCAGTATCTATGTGCTTCTACTATAGGCTGATGTTCTCTGAAACAGCCTATTACCTATAACATATGGTTGCTTAGTTATGGTACACAAAGAAAATATAGTTAACTTAATTAAATCACAAGAGTGATCTAATGCAAACAAGAAGAAGGTTTACTTAACGTTACTTTAATCAATAATATCTGTCACTCCTTTATGAAAGAAAGTGTTGTAAAGTCTTCAAGCACCGAACAAGGAATCTTCTGAATAATGTTGGATGCTACTAAGAAGAACGTATCGGAAATGGAACCACAAAATAGCAGGAGGCAGGACAATGCACGTGTAGGCTAAATACACAAAAAGACTGGACATATAATGTTATTGGACACAAGAATTTTAAAAGCGGTGCAACAGTAATAATGCTCGCCACGAAAAAGTAGTACTCCTATTAACAAAACTGGTCTATGCTGGTTGTGTCTCTCTACAGCAACCTAGACCTCAAAATGCTTGTGTAAAAATAATGGGTATGCATAAAAGAGTATATGATCTAATCCAGCTAATGTCTACCCGGGTTATTAAAGTCTAGCTGGGATGCGCAAAGGTACAGAATTCTGGTGGAGCAAGGCAGCTTCTAGCCTAGTGTGGACCTTGGGTCTGTGTGGCCTGATTACGTTAATATGAAGGGGTGCTCTCTTTAGGATTCTCGATCACAAGTATCGAGTATCCTCCTGGCGACCCTCAAAAGTAAAAGTAAATAAAGTTAGAACAGTGTTGGTTGGATTAGGCAAGCAGCCCTCACGCACTACACAGTCTAAACTCCAAGGTACACAGACAAAAGATCCACCCAGGTAACCCACAGAATCCGTTGTGTCGTGTAGCTCAAAAGTAGCCTACACACATTGAAAACACCAACAGCAAGGTACCTGATCCCTAGTCTAGCATTATTTAAGCCTGTAGAAACATTAGTGATTGATGGAGACAGTCTGAGCAATACAATCTCCCAAAAAGACAATGACTATCTTCAACCTTAATCTAGTACATAAGAAATGTGAGATCCAGCATATAATACAGTCTGGCCACCAATTCAAGGTGTGGATGCAGAGAATCAGAGGTGAATTGATATTAATAAAAGGTGAGGAAGTTGTGGAAATGATAGAGGCAGTAGGAGAGACAGATTCTAAGACAAGAGTGTGGGACAGTTCAAGGGAGATGCTTAGAGTATGCTGTCTGGGAAGGATCTGACAAGGATATTCCCATGGACCTCCTGGCTGGAGTCCCAGTTCGCAAGAATGGCATGAGGGCGCGCGACAGTCGCCCAGTAAGCAGCCACGTAGTAGGCAGTGTTAGGCAGGAGGCAACGAATCCCGTGAGGCCTATGTAAGGGGGCCAGCCACGCGCCGCACTCACTACCAAGACACACCACCTTGTCTCTCTCTCTCTCCCTCTCCCACTTGCCTTCCCATCATTCAACTACTTAACACAATACTTTCAATTGACTAAATAAAATAGAAAGGATTGTGACAGACGAAAATAAAGAACAGTTCTTAACTGTCTGCAACACAAGCTTTCTCGAGAAGGAAAGTACACAATGATAGGTAGATTGTAGCTATATTCTCTGCCCTGGCGAGTCCTAGCGAGTAAGCCATGCGGTTCTGGTGGAAGCGGTGAGCGTCACACCCCACCCAAGATTTTTAAGAGGCTCCAACTATGAGCTCTAAATCTGACACGCAGAACCCATACAAAATTCGCCACTCCTAGCCACCCAGCGACAATGAAATGTAAAGCACAGTTCTCATCAAAATAACACATTATAAAAATTAACAACCCTTCCCAACACAATAGATTAAATTACATAGTTATGCTCATAAGAGCGAGCTTCACTAGCCCAGCCTTCTAAGAGGAGTACAACTCAGAATTTCTGCTATAACATACTTAATTTTATTTTAACTATCAAAGAAAGAGTTTTTATAGGATTTTTATATTTTTTAATATGTTTATGGCGGCTGCACTACAGGGGCAAGCCTAGTTTTTACTTCAATACCAACACAGCAACTCCTACTTTACGACCCAATACGCTGGGCTACACACGCGAGACAACAAGCACCAGATGTAAACATACTAATCAAACCAAAGTAGGAGGCTACCCTTGAGATGATCTACCCCGGATCTTCCACCCTCGATAAGCAATCTACAATCACATTCACAGAACCGGCAATATGGCGTATGTCTAGGTTGTATTCCTGCAACATTAATGACCACCTGGTCAGCCTCATATTCCGGTTATGGAATTGATTCAGGAACTTGAGGGGATGATGGTCGGTGTAGATCACCACAACTGGTCCATAGGCTGGAACTTTACACCTCAAAGTGCCTGAGCGCTAGCACAATCGTCAGCAGTTCCTTCTCAACTACTGAATAGTTCTTCTGCGCCGAGTTGAAGTTTTTTGAGAAGAAACTGACTGGGTGCTCCAGCCCATCTTCGTCTGATTGCATCAGAACAGCACCAGCCCCCACACCACTGGCATCAGTTGCCAGCTGGAATGGTCGGCTAAAGTCCGGGGCCCTGAGGATTGGGTGAGTACACAACAGGTGTTTTACTAGCAAAAAAGCCCTCTCACACTCAGGCGCCCACTTAAACTTTCTTTCTTTGGCCAATAGGTCCGTCAGAGGAGCCAGCACAGTAGAATAGCCCTTTATAAAGCGGCGGTAGTAACCAATCATGCCCAAAAACCTAATGATCTGCTTCTTGGTGGACGGCCTGGGGAAGTGGTTAACCCGGGAACTGCAGGAAGACTCTTAACCCGGGAGCTGCAGGGAGACTCTTAAGAGTTCCCCCGACGGACTGCGGGAAGACTCTTGAGAGTAAGTAAAATAAAAAAATCAACTTTTGACATCAAATTTTTTATTTTTTTTTATTTTTTTTTTTTATTTTTTTTTTATTTTTTGGCCCCTGGGCCATGCAAAATCTCAGTCCTCTACCTCCCCTCCTTCCCCACTTTCCTCCTCTCCTTCAGTTATCACCTATTTTCCCTATTATTCCCTTATTTTGAGGTATATTTTCGTGCTAACATTAGCGAGTTGCAAGCAGGGTGTTGTCATCACTGATGGCAAGCGAGTGCAAGAGAGAGAGAGAGAGTATCGATCGACTGTGTCTCAGTGGCCTTGGGGGAAATTGGCGGGAAAGCAGTTTGCCTCACCCATACATTATACAACTCGCGGGCTATATCTCCGATTTTGACCATCCAAACGCTGTTTTCACTCGTTTTATTGTTGTTTCAGGTTAATACCTTTATAATCAACCCATAATAGGCGCATATGGATAATTATTAATGCTATTAATGGTACAATGAATATTTTAGTGACGGAAACACCTCAAATACGTCAGCACAGGGGGACGTTTTCAATTACCTCCATGCGCACTTGTTAGGTTAAGAGTTCCCCCGGCGGACTGCGGGAAGACTCTTAAGAGTCAGAGAAAAAAAATAATAAAAAAACATCGAAAAAAAAAAAAAAAAAAACATTTTGCCCTTGGGCCATACAATATATCAGTCCTCTACCTCCCCTCCTTCCCCACTTTCCTCCCCTCCTTCAGTTATCACCTATTTTCCCTGTTATTCCCTTATTCTGAGGTATATTTTCGTGCTAACATTAGCGAGTTGCAAGCAGGGCATTCTCATCACTGTTAGCAAGCGAGTGCAAGAGAGAGAGAGAGAGTATCGATCGACAGTGTCTCAGTGGCCTTGGAGGAAATTGGCGGGAAAGCAGGTTGCCTCACCCATACATTATGTAACTCGCGGCCTGTATCGCCGATTTTGACCATCCAAACGCTGTTTTCACTCATGTTATTGTTGTAACAGGTTAACCCTTTGGCGCACGATGACTCGTTCAGAGTCATTAGGTATTTTTTTTCCTAGGCGCACGATGACTCGTTAAGAGTCATTAAACTTAAAAATATTCGCCCAAAATTAAGTTTTCGTCTGACGCGCGTCATATTTGGCACAGATATTAAGTATTACGTCTAGTTCAATGGGTACAATTGGCAACCCCCTCAGTTTAACCGTTTACTCATGGCTGGCTGGGAAGGGAGCAGAGTACAGCTCAGTCTGTGTTTCGATACTTTCACGTTTATTCGTGTATCTCAGTAACTATTTGGTTTATAGTAATTCTGAAGTTACCAGTTGAATCCTCATTAAATTTCGCTTCCATATAATTATGTATGCAAATAAAAAATGTTGCGGGCAAATTTTTGAGCTAGCGCGAGTTGGAGATAAGGTATTTACTTTTTTTTTTACAATTCTTATTTCGGAGTGCCCGAATGTGGTTGTTTTGTATTTATTCTATATTTTTATTCGCTTATCTTCAAGTTCAATCAATAACGAAGCCGATGGTACTTCATTAATCCAAATATAAGGATTTTTTGGTGGATAAAAAGTCACAGAAACAAATTATCGCCTGGCACAAAACTGGCTCTGAGTGAGCTGAGATGTACTTTGGGAGTGGGAAAAACTTTGATTGGAAACTATAGGTGCGCCAAAGGGTTAATACCTTTATAATCAACCTATAATAGGCGCATATGGATAAGTATTAATGCTATTTATGGTAAAATTAATATTTTAGTGATGGAAACAGCTCAAATACGTCAGCATAGCCAGACGTTTCTAATTACCCACATGAGCAGTTCAGAGGTTAATAGCCAATATCTTGTTCTGTGGGGGGCACACCTGGCCCAAACCCACCATGAACCCCAGATACTGCACGGTAGCCCGCACAAAATCACACTTTCCCAGGTTGACCACCAAGTTTGCCTCGCTTAATTTCTTAAATAGGGATTCTACATGCTCACAGTGGCTCTTGAAATCGACATCGTAGATAATGACGTCGTCCAGGTACACGGTACAGTTCGGAATGTCAGCCACCAACTCGTTCATCAAGCTTTGGAAGGTCGCTGGTGCATTCTTTAGACCGTACGGCATGACATTACAACGATATGTAGAACCATCCACCACAAAACCACACACCTCTTTCGCCCGTTCAGACAAAGGCACCTGCCAGTAACCTTTTACCAGGTCCACCTTGGTCAAGAACTTGGCCCTGCCAATCTTGTCTACACAGTCATCGACCCGGGGAAGAAGATATGGGTTGGTGGGAGTCAAGCCGTTTAGCCTGCGGTAATCAACACAGAAGCGCACCTTGCCATCCGGCTTAGGTTGCAGCGTTACGGGAGATGTCCACTTTACCGCCCCCTTCTCGATCAGTCCCTGTTGCAACATATACTCCAACTCCGCCCGGAGGGCCGGAAGTTTAATAGGGGGCACCCAATAGAGCACTGATTTGAAGTGTGGGCGGTCTCCGACGTCAACGTCGTGCACCTCATGAGTAGTGAGGCCTGGGTGTTCCGCAAATACAGTAGGGTATAAACCGAATAGGCGCTCGACAGCCACACGCTGTTGCTCAGGTAGGTGTTGCAAAGCCTCATGAGCCGCCTGTCTCGTGTTTCCCGCCCACTGATCTGCAGAAACATGATAATCCCAGTTGTCATCCACCTGCGCATGACTGTCCCGTTTTCCTTCTCCACCTTGACTGCTGAAAGTCACACGGGGACAGTGAGAGGCTCAGGTGGGCGCCTCACATACTCCTTCATCAGGTTGACATGACATAACTGATTCCTCTTACGCCTGTCTTCTTCGAGTTTGACAGCACCGTTACTACACTTTAGAACCTCCGGGTCTTCTAGCTGCAATTTGCGAATATCTGAGGGATCTATGCTGTCTAAGTGTTTGCGAAACAACTCATGCCCTCCCCCAACATCGAACTTTGCATCCCGTTGCTCTCTCTGTGTATACCGTTGCTGCCTCTGAGTCTCTTTAAGCCCTGCCTCTACACTCTCAGTGACAGGTGGTGGTGCTTCTCCAGACTCTAATAACGGTGCTAATACAGAGTCCCCGAGAAGCGCTGCTGGTACTAGACTCTCCACCGTATCAGCTTTCAGCACCTTCTCGTGACCGTTCCTCCGCTTATTTGAAGACTGTTGGTTAGGCTGTGACTCCCTGGATGCGAGAGATCTGGTTACAACACACGCCATTGGTTGCACCTGACACTTCTCAACCCACTCCTGTTCCTCCCTACTCACGTCGGCCGGCTCCTCGGCAACGACTAAGGGTGAAACCTTCGAAGCAGGCACCGCAAAGTCATTGCCGAGAAGGAGGTCGACGCCCCCAACAGGCAATTTCTCCATGATTCCCACATCTAGTTCGCGAGTCACACCGTCAACTTCAAGCTCCATTCTAACAAGCGGGTATGACCTAGTTGCATTAACTCCCTGCACCATAACTACCCGCGCCGCATTTATGGGTCTATCAGTGAAATTCTTCAAGTGTGTCTGAGAGGCACCTGTGTCACGCAAAAGCTGTACCCCGTGCTTGTTACCCCCCCATTTCACGCAGCCATGCCCTCTATGGTCGCAAAAGGCATCACAGACAGGATTCGAGCTTTCCGGATCCTTCTTCACTGGCGGTGATCCATCCTCTGATCTTATGCCTCCAGCAAACACAGAAGACTTCTGGAACACCCCAATGCTGCGAGCCAATGACACAGCTGCCGTGGGAGGTCTGCTCGGACAAGCTTTTGTCATGTGCCCCTCTTTGTGACAGTGATAACACTCAAATTTCCCCTTGGACTTATACTGAGGTGTAAAAGTCCCCTGACCCTTCTTAAACGGGGCGGTGCTAGGTTTGTGATCAGTCTTGGTGTCATTGCTTTTAAATTTATGTGTGTCCATATTCCGGGGATGGGGAGGGTAACGCTCCTTAATGCCTACATCGTTTCTCTGTGCAGAGCCGCACCCCCGAATTAGTAACAACCGAAGATCAGCCATCTCTGCTGCTTCTACGAGAGTTCTTGGGTTCTTCTCTTTAAGGTTTAAAGTCAAGTCGCCACCCGTACACTTATAAAACTGCTCTAGAAGCATCAACTGTTTCATCTGATCAAACGTAGTTGTCTTCTCTGATCTGAGCCAGTTTCCCATAGCGTCAGACAGGTCCCGGGCGTGCTCCAAGAAGGTACTGTCTCGCCCCCTTAGTCACACCCCGAAACTTTAACCTATATGTCTCGGGTTGTAGCTCGTATGCCCGCAGGACAGCCTCCTTGAGCTCCTCATAAACAATGCAGGACTCCATAGGCAGTGCATCGTAAGCCTTGAGCCCCTTACCTACGAGTCTAGAGGACACAAGGCCGCCCACTTAACTTCAGGCCGCTGATGCTCCCGGCACTTCTTCTCAAATCTATTGAAAAACTCTGTGACACCAGACTCGTCAAATACAGGGACCAGTTTGAGAAGGTGCGACAGAGACTGATCATGCGCACGGTTTCCAGTACCGAGTCGCTGTCCCGTCGTCTCAACGCGAGACTTCTCTAAATCAATGTCGGCACAGCATCTTGTAGATTCTAGTTCAGTCCTAAGCTCAACTTCCCTCATCTGTTGCTGCATCCTAGCCAGCTCTTTTCTCTCTTCTATCTTAGCTAGCTCTATCTGCTGTTGACTCTGATGTTGCATCTTTGCCATCTCGAGCTGAAAGAGCATCTCCGGGGTCACACCTTGAGGAGGAGGAGGAGATGCAATGATGTTAGAAATACCCGGTGATCCCCCCAGGGGCAAACCATCCTGCCAGTCACTACCCACCTGCGGAAGCGTGCCCAGGGTCGGTACTCCAATAGGAGGATTGGGAGTTGAGTGAAGGGGAATCTCGGCCAAAGGGCTCTGAGCACTCACCCTACCTCGTACGCCAGTCACCCCACCCAGCACACACTTATATATCACTTACTCTCATGGTTATTTTATGATAATTTGTATTCTGCACATGCATCATTATTGTATTTATTTATTTTGTTTGTAAACTAAGCTTACCATCCTCATATCTGTACATCTCATGTTCATCCACTAAATTGTAAAATGTGTATTTTCAGCTCATGAGGCTGCCATTTTTTAATAAACCGTTTATTATTATTATTATTATTACACACACACACACACCTACACTACCGAGGATTAACCTCCCATTGTAGTACCTGCACCCTCTTCACCCTGACATACCAAAACAGTTTCTGTATGTATGTATGTTTGTGTGCATACGTGAGCGTTTGTGTTGTTCTGTATATGAGTAAGTAAATAAATGTGTATATGTACTGTATATCACTTACTCTCATGGTTATTTTATGATAATTTGTATTCTGCACATGCATCATCATTATTGTATTTATTTATTTTGTTTGTAAACTAAGCTTACCATCCTCATATCTGTATATCTCATGTTCATCCACTAAATTGTAAAATGTGTATTTTCAGCTCATGAGGCTGCCATTCTTTAATAAACCGTTTATTATTATTATTATTATTATTATTATTACACATCATCAGGTCATCCTTGGTCATGCCACTAGTACATACATGACCGATAGCTACGGCTAAGCACTGGAGACCGTACCGATTCATACCCACCAACCGGTCGGAAGTAACAGGCCATTGTAAAAAATTCCTTGCATCCTCCTCACTCTTTACCAAGTTAACAACCTGCCCATGCTGCTGCTCCTCAGCTTCTACATCACGTACTGTGTCTTCATCCTGCACTGATCCGCTATAAGACATGATGCTCACTGAAGATTTTTCACTTTGATACACAAAAATGAAGTACCCCAAACTCTTATACCACAATATTCACAATAAAAATTATCGGAGACAGCTTAAGTGCTATATTACTTTGCTAATAAAATAATTCTTGCATGTCCTTAACAAATATTCCACAAAATCAACAAATGTTCACTGCCTAAACTGTGAGAAAAATCTGCACAATAACCTGCAATTATATGTCAGTTCACCAAATCCTGAGCTAGGTCGCCATTTGTTACGATCGGGTCTCGTATAAATCAGTGGCTCTTATACATTGGACTAGACTGGCATAAATGCAACAACGGAAACGCTAGATCTAACCCCTGATATGTAATCCAGTCGAACAAAGAACACATATACCCTCCAGAGTTATATCTGCGGTAGCGGGGTATCTTAACTCTCAGTATCTATGTGCTTTTACTATAGGCTGATGTTCTCTGAAACAACCTATTACCTATAACATATGGTTGCTTAGTTTTGGTACACAAGGAAAAGATAGTTAACTTAATTAAATCACAAGAGTGATCTAATGCAGACAAGAAGGTTTACTTAACGTTACTTTAATCAATAATATCTGTCACTCCTTTATGAAAGAAAGTGTTGTAAAGTCCTCAAGCACCGAACAAGGAATCTTCTGAATAATGTCGGATGTTACTAAGAAGAACGTATCGGAAATGGAACCACAAAATAGCAGGAGACAGGACAATGCACGTGTAGGCTAAATACACTAAAAGGCTGGACATATAATGTTATTGGACACAAGAATATCATAAGCGGTGCAACAGTAATAATGCTCGCCACGAAAAAGTAGTACTCCTATAAACGAAACCGGTCTATGCTGGTTGTGTCTCTCTACAGCAACCTAGACCTCAAAATGCTTGTGTAAAAATAATGGGTATGCATAAAAGAGTATATGATCTAATCCAGCTAATGTCTACCCGGGTTAATAAAGTCTAGCTGGGATGCGTAAATGTACAGAATTCTGGTGGAGCAAGGCAGCTCCTAGCCCAGTGTGGACCTTGGGTCTGTGCGGCCTGATTACGTTAATATGAAGGGGTGCTCTCTTGAGGATTCTCGATCACAAGTATCGAGTATCCTCCTGGCGACCCTCAAAAGTAAAAGCAAATAGAGTTAGAACAGTGTTGGGTGGATTAAGCAAGCAGCCCTCACGCACTACACAGTCTAAAAAACAAGGAACACAGACAAAAGATCCACCCAGGTAACCCACAGAATCCGTAGTGTCGTGTAGTTCAAAAGTAGCCTACACACATTGAAAACACCAACAGCAAGGTACCTGATCCCTAGTCTAGCATTATTTAACCCTGTAGAAACATTAGTGATTGATGGAGACAGTCTGAGCAATACAATCTCCCAAAAACACAATGACTATCTTCAACCTTAATCTAGTACATAAGAAATGTGAGATCCAGCATATAATACAGTCTGGCCACCAATTCAAGGTGTGGATGCAGAGAACCAGAGGGGAATTGATATTAATAAAAGGTGAGGAAGTAGTGGAAATGATAGAGGCAGTAGGAGAGAAAGATTCTAAGACAAGAGTGTGGGACAGTTCAAGGGAGATCTTAGAGTATGCTGTCTGGGAAGGATCTGACAAGGATATTCCCATGGACCTCATGGCTGGAGTCCCAGTTCGCAAGAATGGCACGGGGGCGCGCGACAGTCGCCCAGTAAGCAGCCGTGTAGTAGGCAGTGTTAGGCAGGAGGCAACGAATCCCGCGAGGCCTATGTAAGGGGCCAGCCACGCGCCGCACTCACTACCAAGTCACACCACCTTGTCTCTCTCTCTCTCCCTCTCCCGCTCGCCTTCCCATTATTCAACTACTTAACACAATACTTTCAATTGACTAAATAAAATAGAAAGGATTGTGACAGACGAAAATAAAGAACAGTTCTGAACTGTCTGCATCACAAGCTTTCTCGAGAAGGAAAGTACACAATGATAGGTAGACTGTAGCTATATTCTCTGCCCTGGCGAGTCCTAGCGAGTAAGCCATGCGGTTCTGGGGGAAGCGGTGAGCGTCACACCTGTTTCTAACTTCATCTTGTTTGATATCTATCAGGTTTATAGAAGTACCTGGTTCCAGCGCTGAGTCAACATATTCACTCTCCTGCCCATCTTCGAACACAAACACTTCTTGGAATTTCTTATTGAATATTTTGCACATATATGTTTCTTGTTCAAATATTTCATCAACCACAATTCGGTGGATTTTTGTTTTCACTTTGATTTTCTTATTGATGTATTCATATAGAATAGTGGGTTCGTCCTTGCTCTTCATAACTATTCCATTCTCAAATTTTTTGTCTTCCTCTCTTCTCACTTTGGTGTATTTATTTTTCGTAATATTGTATATTCGGTAGGCTTCATCGAATTTATGGCGTCTGTATCTCTTCCAAAGCTTATCACATAAGTGTTTTTTTTTGCTTGCTCAGATCTTCCATTGTACCACATTTCTTCTGGTTTTGTACGTTCTTTAACTGCCGGTATAAATTGTTTAACGCCTTGTTTACAAATCGTGCAGAATGCTTTATACTGTTCATCAGCATTCTGTATACGTAGTACAGCTTCAATCCAGTTGATCCCTCCAAGAAACTCCCTCAGTTGATCATATCTTCCTCTGCAATAATCTTGTCTATCTTCTTTGAATTCTTCTTTGTCTGACTCCAGGTCGTACTTTAAGATAAACTTGAAGTCAATCAAAATATGGTCACCTTTTTCGATTGGTGGTTCATATGTCATCTCCCTCACTTCATTTTTACACCTTGTAAACACCACATCCAACAGTGAAGGAGTGTCTTCCCCTCTCACTCTATTTGGTTCTGATATATGTTGATGTAACCAATATTTGGTAACCAATTCCAACAAACTGTTTCCCCAGTTGTCTTCCCTCTTTCAAGTTTCTAGATTTGCCCAGAATCTTCTTTTTTTCCTGTTATCTCGTTGTTTTTCTTATTTGCTTCACTAAGCTTCTCTTTCACAAATTGTCTTTCCTCTTTAGAGAGGTCTTTTCTCACCTTGATCGTTTCCAGGCATTCTACCTCCTTTAGTTTCTGTTAATTTCTTAGTATTTCTTCCGTCATTTGACTATTTTTAAATCGTATTTTAATCTGCCTTTTCTTCCCCTTTTCATATTTGCCAATTCTTCTATACTCCATTAGTTCTACCTCTGCCCCTTCCTTCCCGATTAAGTGGTCAATAACATTTCTCACAAAGCTTAGTTCCTCTTGGTCTCTCTCAATCCTTGATACGATATCCTTCTCATGGTGTTCAAATATGATCACAGATTTGTTTTACTCTACAGTGTCTCGCAACAGTTTCTCATGTTTACGTATAATATTATTTTCACTTCAGCTACAATTTTATGTTCGTTATTCACCAGCTGTAATTCACTTTGAACTTGCTTTTCCTTACTCAATATATCAGCAAAGCTTCTGTGTATCGTGTGTGTGTGTGTGTGTGTGTGCGTGCTAGTGTGTGTGTGTGTGTGTGTTGCTAGTCCAGTAATCTCAGGGTAGGCTATAGACTATCTGGTGTTGAGTGGAAAGGTCAGGGAGTTCTAGTTGGTGTATGGACAGCTTTATATTTGTATTGTTTTGTTCTCAGTTGCCTGGGTGACTCTTGAGGTGTAATTGGGTCTGGTGAAGTTAGAGTGGTGGTTTCAGAGAGAGAGAGAGAGAGAGAGCACAATACTAATAAATATAACACAAAATAAAATGTATATCTCCATTGAAAAGTGGAATAGCGCATACACATTCATGTAAAACATACAACTTTTAACTTGTATGCCCTCATATAATGTGCATATATGGTGAACATACATACTCATAGCCACACACATGCAAATCATCATTCATGTTCTTACAATAACTATATTAGTTTGGATATACAGTATGTTAATCGGCATCTTGAAAAATTTCATAAACATTGTACATATACATTCATATGCATATATCCACACAAAACACGCACATACATACAAATATGCACACATATTCATATACCGTATACATCCATGCATACATACACACATATAAATATATATATATATACTGTATATATTGTTATGCGACGCTCAAATTTAGCACGCTTTATACCAGTTCTTTATTTCCACCATAGGAAAGCTCAGAACTAAAACACTCAACGGGAACACAACTGACTTTAATATATAATTCTTATATCAATCAATCTCCACCAATGTCACAGAATACACAGTTTCGGTACACAAGTTTTATTTCTTATTTAGCTAGGGTACAAGGCACAATAATATGTATGAGTCTTATCTATATCAG
>JBAKBP010027389.1:0-30192 GCA_037953745.1 Lithodes maja | reverse complement strand
GGCAGATCCCTGTCCCACACAACCCCCATTCAATTATGGTGGGGTCACACATTCACGTATATTGCTCCCGTCAGCTCCCGTCTGTTGTAAACGAAGGTATATTGGTAGTTGGCAACCGATAACGTAAAACGTAATGGCATAATACGCAAAACTTATATGAAAATACGGTCAGTCGGGGGGGTACTCGCGCATGGCGCGAGTAGAAACGAGTAGCCCACGTGGGTCCGGAATGTTGTGGGTGCAGCCAAGGCCGCGCGGTTGTTGATTCTAGTTTAATCAGGAACGTGGCTCGCCCTCACGTATGTCAAAAGACGGCAAAAGTTACGACCGACCAGGCCACCACTGTCGTCTGACCAGAGCAGCGTCGTCGGACGTAGCAGCTACCATGTCAGACGAGAGCTGGTCTCGTTCATCGTAGAATGTTCTCGTCGAACGTGGAAGTATGCGTGCGTGTGGCAACGCCGCCGCACTGCGCGTTGCCGGGAAGACGCGGCAATGTCGTACGTGGTGGGTATATAAGGACAGCGGGAGTTACTGCCGTCATACCTCACACCACACCAAGACGACAAACACCATCCCTGCTACTCTGCCACCCTGCCACCCTCCCTGCCACCCTGCCACCCTCCCTGCCACCCTGCCACCATCCCTGCCACCCTGCCACCCTGCCTGCCACCCTGCCTGCCACCCTGCCTGCCACCCTGCCACCCTCTGCTGCCACCCTGCCACCCTCTGCTGCCACCCTCTGCACGCTGCCCTGTCCTGCCCTGTCACCATGGCTACCAAGGCTACCAAGAGAAGTCTGAAGAAGTCTTCAATCTCACCACCTGGCCCCACGCCTGCAACCTCGCCTGTCCCCTTGACGCCTGCAACCTCGCCTGTCCCCTCGACCTCTGCAACCTCACCGCCTGTCCCCTCGACCTCTGCAACCTCACCGCCTGTCCCCTCGACCTCTGCAACCTCACCGCCTGTCCCCTCGTCGTCTGGGTCTGGAACATCGCTGATTGACACCTCTGACGGTGAAGTGTTAATGAATATACCCGACGATGATGGAGAGGTGTTGGACGTTGAGGAAAGTGAGGAAAACCCCGACGAAGTTGACCAGGAAGAGGGACAGGATCAGCCAACACAACCAACAAAACGGCGCCGGAAGAGCACCAACATTATCCTGACGGAGGCGCAGGAGCGTATGTTGGGAGACTGGCTGGAGCAGGATGTGCCTTATCTGTATGATAAGGGTGATAACCGCCACAAAGAGAAGGAGCACATTGACCATCTTTGGGCGGAGAAGGCAGCCAGTCTGGACCCCCCCATCACCGCCTCGGAATTGTTAACATGGTTCACCTCTCTCCGCTCCAAGTTTGGCAGGCTCACCAAGGACAAGAGTGGTGAGGGGGCCAAGAGGTTGACTGAGAGGGAGAAGTGGATACTCACCATCTTCCACTTCCTCAAGCCCCACATCGTGCGACAGAAGAAGCCCAGGAATCTGGGTATGCCTCAGGTACGTTTATATTTGCTTTTTTCTGAAATATTTTGTTTATGTGCCATTATTGTTGTAAAATTATCTTGTTAACTTAATTCTATAATTACCTTAAATTTTTGTTAATGAAACACCTAATAACACACAGAAGTTTATTAATTTTATTTAAAGGTTACAAAGATGAATGGTTATGTTGATTGGTATTTAACATTTCATAAATAATTAACATGTTACTAATTATACATTCATGTCTCAACAGTCTGCTGCCCAAGCTGCCGAACCTTCTCCTGTGTGTGGACCTCTGCCTGATGAACCCGCCGATGAGGAAGACCAAGCATCCGGCAGTCACGAGAACACCACCCCAGCCATCTCCACGCGGAGGGCGAAGCAGGGGAAGCCTCCTGCTGCTGTTCCTGCAGCTCAGGGATCTGGAACCCTGGAGCAAGTGAGTAGAGGAAATATTAGTGTTATAATAGCAACAATAACTTTCAACATATTGGCTTCCCAGAATACAACATAATTTTGTGTAATAATGTTTCTTGTGTTGTGTAAAGTGTAAGTCTTCTCTTTTTCCATCATGGAAACAATAACTTTGAAGAATACCACATAATTTTATTTGCTAACGTTCGTAATTGGTTATTTATTGAAATATGTTTCGTGTGTTTAATGTTTCCTTGTTCCATTCCAGGTCCTTGTCACTGCGGAGCAGGTGCGGCAGAACCTGGCTGGGGTTGCTGGTTTGGTGGAGGACCCCGAACTCCAGTATTGGCGCTCCTCCATGGATGTCTTGGCAAAGGACTGTGTGGGGTTGCCGCACAAATTCAGAAATCCCTTTAAGAGTGAGCTCATGGCAGCCCTACAGAGGTTCAAGACTGCCTCTGAGGAGGGAGTCACCAGTGTTGGTCCGGACCTCATGCTGCATGCCATAAGAAATTATGGCATTCCGGCGCCACAACCTCAACCTCAACCACCTCCACCTCAAACAAGCGATACTGTTATGTACCAGGGGACTCCGACAAACACACTGTCTCAATCAGTGTTGCCAAAGCCTGCTCCTGCGTACGTGCTACCTCCACACCAGGTTGCAGCACTGCAATCGTTGCTGATGCGGCCGCCCCCGTCGGCAACACCCCCTACCATATTCCACCCAGCTACTGCCTCCACACCAACGCACTTTGACCTCTCGCAGTTGAGCTCCCAGTTTGGGCTTGGGAACACAAGCTTCAACTTTGAAAACTTTCTGGCTGCATCCTCACCTGCACCTTCAAACCCAGCTACGCCGGCACCAAACATTGATCCCCAACAGACCCTAGAGACCCCCAAGAAACAACTCAGCCTGGAGAGCCCAAAGATGTGATAATTTTAGCATATATTTTATAATGAAACATGTATTAAAATTACAAAATAAAAATAGTGATGACGTGTGTGTTTATCATTCCAATTTTGTAGGTAAAGTATATATTAATAAGATGACAAATGAAATATATCCTGAAGGTAATAAAAAATAAAAGACTAATTGAAAAAAAAACATAACTGATAATATGGTTAACAATAAATATGAAAAATCAGGAAAAATAAAATAAAATAAACAGTACCAAAAAAATGAAACATTGAAACAATTAACAACGTGATTGAAATATAACACTAAGATAAAGATAAAGTAAGCAGGGAACTATAAAAGTAGTTAAAGGGAAATTGAAACTATACAATACAAAATATATGGAAAAACCTACAAACTTTACAAAACATCAAAAGTAACTTATAAAACTAAAATACTTGCCAAACTGGCCAAAAATCTATAACAAAATTTTAAGATGAAACTGGAATATACAGAAAAATATAAAATAAAAATTGAAACCCCTCACTCACCTAAATACGGTCATCCTGCCAACCCACAGATCCTTGAGGGGAAGAGAAGTATGTCTTGAGGTAGTCCCGTTGCTCCTTGGCAAGCCTGGTTGCAGTGTTGCGGGACCCAGGGGGCATGTTTCTTCCTACAGGTGGGTCAGTCCTCCAGAGGCCAGGTATGAGTTCGTGGGTGTCTGGGTCCTCGTGATCTACCTCTGCTCGGGGTGGGTTTCGTCCTCGTAGGATGTTGTGCAAAATGCAGGAGGCCAACACAACAACCTCTGCACGCTCAGGTTTTATAGATATGGGAGTGTGCAAAACCCGGAAGCGGTTAGCAAGAATGCCAAAGGCGTTCTCTACCACCCGGCGGCCCCTGCTGAGTCTGTAGTTGTAGATCCGTTCAGGTTTCGAGAGGAATCGTTGGGGGTAGGGCTTCATCATGTAGGGGCGCAGAGGGAATGCATCATCCCCTACCAAGAAGTAGTCCGTGGGTGGTCCATTGTCATCGGTAGAGATGACCTCGGGGGGGGGCAGTTTGGCAGTCTGTGTTTCAAGCAACTTACACAGAGGGGTTTGTGCAAAGCCACCACCATCAGACTCTGATCCTATGGCCCCAACGTCGACGTAGATGAATTTGTAGTTGGAGTCAACAATTGCCAACAGGACAATGGAAAAAAACTTCTTGTAGTTGAAGTAATATGTGCCACCAAAGGAGGGGTTGCGGATCCGTATGTGTTTGCCATCAATGGCTCCCACACAATGCGGCAGGTTCCATCGTTCCTCAAAGCCGCTGGCAACCTCCTTCCATTCACCAGGCGATTGTGGCGTTTTGAGCTCCTGATCTCCGTAGACAGAGATGATGGCCTGGCATGTGTCTGGAACAATTTGGCTGATGGTGTTGTGGGCAACACGAAAGTTGTATTGCAGGCTCTTATACGAATCACCCGTAGCGAGGAAACGTAGGGTGATGGCCACCCGCAGCCCAGGAGCAATGGGTTTTCGCCAGAACGTAGGTTTCCTTTGAATGATGGGCGTGACACGTTCCACAATCTCATCAAATAGTTGTTTGTCTACCCGGGTGAAGTTCTTGTAGAGTAGTGGACATTCTCTGGCCAACTCTTGCATGAGGTTCTCATAATGGCCTTGTTCAAGCCTCCGTTGTAGATATGGCCACACCCACACTGTCCTCTTGGTCCTTTTCTTCTTTTGTTCCTCTTGATGGATGGAGTTTGCTATTGCAAGTAGTTTTAAGACATCTATGTAGGCAATGATGCATTGTATGAGCCGCGTGTTATGCCTAATCTCCGGTTTGATTAAGGAGTTCACATATTTGAACTCCTCCAGGATGAATTCCGTTATGTTGTTCATGGTGCAGAGGAATGAGTGGGAATGGGAAAGGTGTGGCCATTCATGCCCTTTTGTACTTCCCAGATAGCAACCCCGACAGACGTGGTTGACAAAGACTGTCTTTGTCTGTGTTTGGTCAGACGGGGTGTGCCTACGATTGGCCGGAACCGGTCCAGGTACGACCTAACAAATCCCACGCCGTGCGGCCTCAGCTACGCCGGTCGTGTGGGGGTGTGGCATGGGCGTGGCCTGTTTTCCAGCAAATCGGGCAGCCCATTAGGTTGAACGGGGCTATGCCTACGCACGGCGCAAACACGTACGTAGTTCACTACGCCTCCATTACGTCTGACGTAACACTGGCCCCGTTACGCTACGTCTGTCGGGAAGTGCAATAGACGTAGAAGAACGGGCGTTCATCGGCAAAAACTACTCGCGTCTTTGCGATACGCCGGACGGGAGCTGACGGGAGCAATATACGTGAATGTGTGACCCCACCATTACAAAGCCCAATTATAGGCTTCACACTCTAATACCCTGAGGATCATCTTACCAAAACGGTCAGAGATTAACGCAGGATTATGGGGGTCTGCAGAGCACTGATTGGCCCAACCCGGCTGATCCCCCTTCACACCCAACCCTTCTCGTCCATATGCTTATCCAATTTTATCTTAAAGCTCCCTACAGTTTTAGATCCCACTATAGCACTTGGTAGTCCATTCCACCCATCTACAACTCTGTTACCAAACCAATACTTGCCTATATCTTTTCTGAAACGAAATTTATCTAATTTGAAACCATTGGTACGAGTTATTTCGCTATCACTGAGCTTTAGTACATTTGTCATGTCCCCTTTGTTAATCCCACTAACCCACTTGAACACCTCTATCATATCTCCTCTAACTCTGCGTCTCTCTAACGAATGTAAACCTAATTTCTTCAACCTTTCTTCATACGAAAGATTTCTAATATTATGGATCATTTTTGTCATTCTACGCTGTACTCTCTCCAATGAATCTATGTCCATTCTGTAATAAGGACACCAAAATTGGACAGCATAATTTAGCTACCAATTATCCTTTCTAAGTTGAATAAAATCGCCTAATAATTACCATATCATATGAATAATAGGACGTCACCGTTACTGAATGGGTTAAGCGTTTATTATAGTGTTTCTATCAATTATTAATGAGATTATTGAATGTTTTGTAATTTTCGAGCAATACACAGAATTCTGCAGAGGGATAACTGGCTCATAGGAGGCATATCCCTTTCGCACCCAACCAACATCATACATATATGACTATCCAATTTACGTTTGAAACTTTCCGCCGTTTATGATGAGCTGATTAATTACTAGGCAACCTATTCAACATAATATTATCCAAAACCCTATTTCCAAACCAATGCTTACCTATGTCTTTCTTTTAAGCGGAATTTATCTTCCTTGAAGCCATTTGTACGGGATATTTAGCAATCCTTCAGCTTTATTACTTTACTAATGTTCTCTTTGTTGATACCCATGGTGCACTTAACCCCTTCTGTACCGGTGATGTACTTTTCCTTATATTCTGACAACTATTAGCCGACTTTGTTCAGCTTAGGAAGGATGTCTACCCATTAAAAGGCTACAGACTATCTCAATTAATCCTTTTAGCTACCACATATTCTTCCTAAGCTTCGATCATAAAATCGTCTAAATGAAGCTGAAATCAAATAATACAGACGTTGCCTGTGTCAGGTGCTAGAGTGACACCGTGCCAGAGTGACATGTTAAAACAGCTCATATGCCTTATATATAACCAAAATCAGTTAAATCACGACTGTATTTCGATATATCGTTAAAGAGCATAACCTACCACTACTTACAATAATACTATAATGCAGAAAATAACTATAAATAACAATAATTTGGTGGGATAAAGTATGGGAGAGTAAGAGGGTGGTGAAGAGAGTAGTGAAGGAAAGTAAGAGAAGAGTAGATGAGGAATTTGGAAGGAATCTGAGTGTAAAATGGAGGGAGAGTAAGAAACTGTTCTGGAAAGAAGTCAAGAAAGTTAGGGAAGGTAGCAAGGGAAACAGTAAGGGTGTGAAAGATAAGAATGGGAGAATGCTAGCCGAGAAGCAAGAGAGAGTCGAAAGATGGAGGGAGTACTTCAGTGAGTTGCTAAATGAAAGGAATGAAGAGCCAGCAAACATAGCTGGATATGGTATGGGAGGGAGAAGAAGAGAAGTAGCGGAGGAGGAGGTGGGGATCAGGAGGTCAGAAGTGTGGGAAGCCATGAAAAGAGTGAAGTTGGGGAAAGCACCAGGAACAGATGGAGTGTGTGGGGAAATGTTGAGGTATGGTGGTGAGATAGTGATAGAATGGGTATGGAAAATGTGCAAACTAGCATGGGAGAAGGGGAGTGCACCCGATGACTGGAAGACTGGCATAATAGTCCCCCTATATAAGGGCAAAGGGGAAAGAGGAGTGTGTGGTAACCACCGAGGAATATGTCTTCTAAGCGTAGTAGGGAAGGTATACAGTAGGGTAGTGATTGAGAGAGTGAGAGTGAAAACGGAGAAATGGATAGGCGACGAGCAGGGAGGCTTTAGGAAGGGAAGAGGATATGTAGATCAGATTTTTACCCTGAATTGTGTTGTGGAGAAGTATCTGGAGAAGAAACAAAAGGTGTATGTTGCCTTTATGGACTTGGAGAAGGCCTATGACAGAGTGGATAGAGAAGGTTTGTGGAAAGTACTTAGAATATACGGAGTAGAGGGCAAGTTGCTGAAAGCAGTGAAGAGCATGTATGAGGGTGCAAAGGCGGCAGTACGTGTGGAGAGTGAGCAGAGCGAGTTCTTTGACCTGAATGTTGGTTTGAAACAGGGGTGTGTGATGTCCCCGTGGTTGTTTACTGTATATATGGATGGAGTTATGAAAGAAATACTATCAAGAGCAGTGGATGTTGGTGTATCGCTGAAAAGGGAGGGAATTGAGTGGAAGCTACCTATACTGCTGTTTGCGGATGATACAGTTCTGATGAGTGATAATGAATGGGAGTTGCAGGGTCTGGTAAATGAGTTTGGAACAGTGTGCGAAAAACGGAATTTGAAGGTAAATACGGGGAAGAGCAAGGTTATGGTCTTCGAAAGGGGTGAAGTCACAGAGTGTGAGGTGAAGCTGAACGGTCAGGCTATGGAGATCGTCAACTCTTTTAAGTATCTGGGCAGTGTGTTGAGTAAAGATGGGACTATGGATGAAGAGGTGCGGGAGAGGGTACAACAGGGGAAGAGGGTTGTAGGAACGCTAAAAGCAGTAACAAGAAATAGGGTGGTCAGTATGGAAGTGAAGAAGTCCTTGCATGACAGTGTGGTAATCCCGACACTGACTTACGGAAGCGAAGCATGGACGTTGGTTGAGAGACTCAGACCAAGAGTGAGAGCAGTGGAAATGAATTACTTAAGGAGTGCGTGCGGAATTACATGGAGGGATAGACAGACTAATGAGGAAGTAAGAAGGAGGTGTGGTGTGGAGGTAGATGTGCTGGAAAGTGTGAAAAGGAACAACTTGAGATGGTTCGGCCATATGGAACGTATGGAAAGCGAGAGAATGACTAAGAGGGTGTACGAGAGCGAGGTGGAGGGACAGAGGGGGAGAGGTAGACCGAATATGAGGTGGAAGGATGGAGTGAGGAACTACATGAATGAAGGCGGTGCTGGTTGGGGGGAGGGGCGTCGACTGACTGGGGACAGAGGTGCATGGGGGCGGTTCGTTCGTGGCCACCCCTTCGGGGATCACGGCGTCAGGCAATAGATAGATAGATAGAAGTATGGGATCGACTTGTAGAAGGCAAGGGATCCCGGAGCGCTAACCACGATTCTATTTCGGTTAATTTTGACGTAATGCTATTGCATTTACTAACTTAACCTAACCAACCTAACCTAACCTAACCGAAATACAGTCGTGATTTAACTGTTTTGGTTATTTATAAGGCATATGGGCTGCTTTACCATGTCACTCTGGCACGGCGTCAGTCTAGTACCTTACAACCGGTACAGAAGGGGTTAAACACCTCTATCATATCTCCTCTGCATCATTGTCTTTCAGTGAATGTAAGTCGAAGTTTTTTTTATCGCTCATGTGATAAATGCATGATTGTCTAATAATTCCCACAGATCCTTCTTAAACTGCATAAACTCGTCTAATGATAGCCTGAATAAACTGTCCAAATGCGTCACAATCTTCAAAGGGTTACTTAGTTATATTTTCTAAGCCTACTTATTGTCTGTCTGTCATCATTCACCTTAAATACACTTCCTGAGGCTGTATTTACTTTGAACAGCCTTTCTGTGTCTCTACCTATAGATTTTTTGGTGTATGAGTGAAATGCCGGATGTGAAGGGAATTCATGGTCTCCTGAAAACTCCCCAGGCCCACTTAGGGTCAACCTTTACTGGGGCCTGGCGCGGGGCTCGAACCTCTGAAGGGAGTTTAACCCTCCTAAAAACCCACAGGTTTTGAGATGCCTTGGGTGGGGTTCGAACCCTGGTTAGTGACCATGACCACCATAGGTCAACCAGGCCCGCGCGCTAACCCACTGTACTACCACGGACGTACAAAAGTATAGTAACCTTAGTCCGATTTGTAAGAACCAGGTGATAGTCTCGTGGTAATTCACGTGATGAGTTTATTGGACTTACCATCCACGACTATTTTACACTATACCTGACGTCAACTCAGGTAGTACATTATTGGAGTTGCGGGATATTTTCGAGGGCATTACACAATCGAATACACTGGATGGTTGATAGTTAATAGCACCGTAAGCGCACTGGTACTCTGTGAAGTAACACTGTGATGGAGTTTTCCTGGTTATCTTGCGTTAGTGATGTTGGGGGTTAACAGTAGCTCTGGGGCCGTCCAAGCTGTCCGGCAGTGTAGAGAAGGTTTGCAGATGGGCTTCTTGCGGGCGGTTGTGCACCTTTTTGGCAACAATTGCTGATGGGTTAAGACAGTCGATTGTTGCCAAGGAGTTATTCTTGCCGAATCCTCACTCAAGAGTTTCTCACATAATCCCTTCTAACATAACAAGATCTTTCTGCCGTAGATCAGTTATGAGTTATGATCGTTCGTAGCTCAAGTAGCGGATGGTGCACTATCAGAAGTTAATGAAACAATCAATAATTTGTGAATTTGTTGTCTAATGTCTACAAATATAATATTATTGCCGGTAGTCCCGATCGCAATAAAACATTCGTAAAGGGTTAAATCACTTCCTCACAGAGTTGCACAGATTACGGAACGCCGAACTATCGTGAATCTTGAGGGGGGAGGGGGTATTAGAAAGCCACCGCAGTGTGGACAGCTGTTGCTTTGGGCTCTAATATTCAACTGCCCGACTGTTGTCTCTGTGTCTTATTTATAGGCAGGTCAAGGAATCTTCAGGAATGTTCTAGAAGGATTGGATGTCGGTGCTATGAAAGTAGTTAATTTATTCTGGTGAACTTAGGGGGTTAGGGAGAGGGGTCTTTAATGTGGCGGTAAGTAACTCGTGGCCGGACGGATTGCCGACGGACATTTGGCCGAACGGACATTTGGCCGAACGGTTAGGTTAAGTTAAGTTACGTTAGGTTAGGTTAGGTTAGGTTAGGTTACGTTAGGTTACGTTAGGTTAGGTTAGGTTAGGTTAGACAAGGTTAGGTTAGGTTAGGTTAGGGTCTGTCGGCCAAATGTCCGTTCGGCCAAATGTCCGTCGGCAATCCGTCCGGGAGCCAAGTAACTTGTTATCTGATTTATGATCGTGGATATCTTAACTCTAGTATGAGGTACTAGTAGAGCTATTTAGGCAGATTTGGTGAAGGATTTTAGGGACTACTTTGCTGGCGCCCTACGTGAATAGGCTGGGAGGTATTATTCATCAATTCACCTAAATATCCTTCTCTGGTCTAGCTGACATGCTATTCATAATCTAGGATGGGATAAGGAAGATTTTGGTTTTGGTTAAGTACACGGAAAACTACAGAATGACTGGGAAGGGGCGCAGTAAATGGAAGAAAAAGGGTGGAGGTATAGGCCTAATAGTGAGAAAGAACATGGATATAGAGGTTGAAGAGTTAAAAGTCGGCGAATGCGAGATGAGTGAAGATATGATGGCAGCTTACCTGAACTACAAGGCAAAAGGAAAGACTGAAAGGATCCTACTGATTATATGCTACATGACGGTACAGGGACCGGATGCCAGACGTGATAATGAAAGGAAATATGACCTAATGAGAAGACTGGTAAACGAACATAGACGAGAACAGTTGATCGTAATGGGTGATATGAACGGACACATCGGAATCCTGGGTGAGGAAGTGAACACGAATGGACAACTGCTAAGGGATTTCACTGAGGAGCATGAACTGGAAATATTAAATGAAACCATCGCAGAGGGACGAGTGACATGGGCCGGAAGAGACAATGAATCTGCGATTGATTATATCTTGGTGAATGAGAATGCAAGGAAGAACGTGGAATACATGAGGATAGACGAAGAACGAGGAATGGATGTGACAAGTGACCACAATATGTTGTGGATACAGTATACCTGTGGGAGGGAGAGAAAGGAAGCTAGGAAACCAAAGGGTAAGAAATGGAAACTGAAACAAGCGGACTGGGTAAAATTCGGGGAAGAACTAGAGCGTGTGAACTGGAGGGATGACGGAGGGGTAGACAGAATGAATGAAGAATTCACCAAGACAGTGAAAGAAGTAGCTGAAAGAAGAGTCGGGAGGAAAAAGAAAGGAAATAATAGGAGACCCCAGAGGAGATGGTGGAACCAAGACATCGAATCCGCCAGAAAAAAAAGAAAAGAGAGCAACCGAAGGTGTAGAAGACTAAGGAGGTCCAAGGACAACGGTGAGAATGAACGGGTCGCATGTGAGGAAGCATGGGAGGAATACAGGAAGCACAAAAGTATAACAGGAGGTTTAATAAGGAAAGCGAGAGTAAAAGCCAATAAGGATGTAGTAGATGAGCTGAAGGCAAGAGGCGGTGAGGTCAGTAGAGAATGGTATGACTTCCTAAGGGGAGAGCAAGAGAGTGAAAGAGTGAATGTGGAAGTGATAATGGTGAACGGAAGAGAGGTGAGAGGGAAACCGGAGAAAGCTAGGGCAGTAAAAGAATTCTGGGAAAACATAGGGGGTGCGAATGAGGTGGAGGATAGGGGCGAACCCAACCTGATAATAGGAAGAAAGATACCAGTAGATGAAAATATGGATTACGAGATCAGTAGGGAAGAGATAATGAAATGTGTCAAGAAACTAAAGACTGGTAAATCCGCAGAAAACGACGAGATCCCATATGAATTCTACAAAGAGGGTGGGAATGGAGTAATTGAACGCATGTATGGACTTTTTAAGAAAGTGTGGTCAGGAGAGAGGGTACCGTATAAATGGAACGAGAGCTGGGTAACCCTCCTGCACAAAGGGGGTCACAAGAGTAAGAAAGAGCTGAAAAACTACCGACCAATAACGCTAACGGACACAATTTCCAAGGTGTTCTGTGGGATGCTGAATGAAAGGCTGAAAGGGATCTTTGAAAGGAACAGAGTGATGGGAGAAGAACAGAATGGGTTTCGAGTGGACAGAAGAGGGGAAGATAACATGTTCGTAGTGAGAGAAGTGATAGAGAATACGAAAAAGTCCAGACGGAAGGGATACTTCGCCTTCCTAGACATAGAGAAAGCATATGACAGAGTGAACAGGTACAAGTTGTGTAGGCTGCTTGAAACAGTAGGTGTGAGTGAAAAGATAATAAATATCATAAGAAGTATGTATGAGAATACCAGGGCTAGATACAGTATGGGGGATATAGAGACAGACTGGGTCGAAAACAAGCGGGGAGTTAGACAGGGCTGTGGGCTATCCCCCCTCCTGTTTGGGATGTACACAGAGGAACTAGCTGCAAGAATGAAAGAAGCCGGCAGGGGAGCACTAATTGGGAACGAACGTCTGGGTATCTTGCTATATGCAGATGATGTGGTGATCATGAGCGACAACCGAGAGGATCTGCAGAGGATGCTAGATGTGGTGTCAGAATATGGGAATGATCTGAATGTGAGCTTTAGCAGGGAGAAAAGTAAAGTACTAGTAGTGAATGGAGATGAAACGGATGTGGGTGCGACGTGGCTACTTGGGAATAATATTATTACCCAAACAAATGAATACAAGTACCTGGGAATGACAGTGGATGCAAGAGGATGCGAGAAAACAAAATATGAGAGACTAACAAGAGCGAGCCAGTGGGTGGGAAGACTTGGCAGTGCTGCAAGGTGTAGAGCGAACAAGTATGAAGTAGTGCGAGGAGTATGGAAAGGTATGGCGGTGCCGGGCCTGATGTATGGTCTGGAAACCATCCCGTGGACGGCGAATGACACGGCAAAGCTGGAAGTTGCCCAGAATAGGGTCGGAAGTCTCGCACTGGGAGCGAACAAGTACACTGCAGTAGAAGCCTTGAGAGGTGATGCGGGGTGGAGCTCCTTTGAAGAAAGAATAGACAAGGGAGTCCTACGGTACCGGGTCAGACTGGAAAAAATGAATGGTGATAGATCGGCACGAAAGGTGTTTGAATGGGCTAAGGAGAGCAGTAAGTGGAACAAGATGTGCGACAAAAAGATAGAGAAGTACGGAATGCGTGGTATCATGATGGGGGAAAGTATGGAAATGTGGAGCCATGAGAGATGGAAGAAAGAGATCGGCAAACGGGTACAAAGCGTAGCAAGGGATGAATGGACAGGGAATATGAGAAACAAGAGTTCACTAGAATGGTACATGTGTAAGCAACAGCCAAGAAGGGAGCCATTCTATGATGGGAGCATCGGAGGTGAACTCCTCTTCAAGGCCCGAACTAAGTCGCTTGAGCTGAACAGCAGAACATATAGATGGTCAAATGAAGGCAACAAGGCATGCAAGATGTGCGAGAGCGGGGAGGATGAGACTGTGGAGCATATCCTCCTAAAGTGCAGAAAATATGAAGGAGAAAGGCGGGTAATGCTAAGATCCATAGTGCAAGAGATTGGTGCGGAGGAATGGAATGCAGTGGTAGGAAGGTATGAATGGGGGCTCGACGGAATAGTGATCTACCTGCTTGGCCTGAACGACTTAAACATGTGGAATGAGACCACTGCACGGAGTGTTAAGGACTACCTAGAGGGAGTGTGGAGGAAAAGATCAGCCTCACAATAGTGAGGCTGGGGTGAGAATGCCCACGGGGGAACAATCTTCTTTTATTCTCAACCTGTCCATTTCCATTATAGTTTATAAGTTTATCCTAGGAGAGAGAGCTGATACCAAGGCCACACCTCGACCAGTCGAGCGTGACTCTCGCACCAAGACCAAGACCAAGACCAAGCCCTAAGGATGGGATAGGAGGGTATTTGGATAGGTATTTAGATTTGTAGGTCATAACCTGTTGGAAACTCACCTGTTGTCTGGCAAGAATTTGCTGGCTTGCGGGTCAGGGTAATTCTCCGTGGGGGTCGGTGGGGTCCCCGTGGGGTCGGGGGGGACAGGCCGCTCCCTGAATATGGTTATCGAGAGTTCTTACGTTAATCGGTTTGAGATATGAGTTCAGGTTGTCAGGAGGTATCTTCCTAGTTAGGGTTGATCACTACATCTAGTTTTCATGTACGAGGATCACTCGTGGGTGTTAAGAATAGTGGTTTTGTGAAAATGCAAGTCATGGGGAAATTTACATTTTTAAAGGGGGACGAGAGGGGGTCGTTCTAGTCTCGCGCCGGCTATTGTTCTGGTTCAGGTTGTGCGTGGGGCTAGGGAGTTAGAGGATAGTTAAGGGGGGGGGGGGTACAAGGATAGGTCCTTACCTTCCATTTGTTGAGGTTAGTGAACGAACTGAGTCGGTATGTTATAACGGTCTTATGGTCTTTACAGGGGGAGGGTTGTGAATTGTAAAGGGGGTGGTTTGAGGCTAGGCGCCGCGCCGCTCGTGACCTAGGGCAGTGACCCTTAATGCGCTGGACATAGGGGTGGCATTTCCCTACGATCGAACAGGTAGGGTGGTGTGTGCAGCGGGGCGTGAAGGATAAGAGGACAGGATGACCCAAAACAGGGTACCACTGAGCATAGGGTCACGAAGCAAAACAGAGTAGTGTGGATTGTGGATACGGAGGAGGTGATTGGAAGACGTATAACAATTGTGGAAAAGTAAATGGAAGAGAGGAAACAATGGCGGATAAAAGATAATTAACCTAAGGATTGAATACATGCATGAATGACGACATTATAGCCGTCGTCCTAATAAGGTGATGAAACCGGGTTGGTATGCGGGTTACATAATTAATTATAGGGGTGACATAATCATGATCGGGTTCGTTGTGGACTGGAAATGTAGGGCGTTTTGAGCTCGCCTTCGCACCTACACAAATGAAAGTACTATAACCCACAAGGTGGTTATCTAATGAAATACATACTTAGTTGGTACATCAAGAATGTCTAGGAGGAAAGTCATGTGGTTTGTATTAAAGAATATTGGGTTTTTTAAGAGGTGTGTAACATGCGGAGTTAAGTGGAAAAGAGAAAACATCGTGGATAACAGATAGTTACCCTAAGGAGTGAATAATAATAATAATAATAATAATAATAATACTTTATTTCAGACTCACACAGTACAGAGGGGACCATACTGGGGTCCATATATACCTTACAGTAACATAAATATATATAAATATATATAAGCTACTGTACATAGGCTACATAAAATAAAAATAAATTAAATAATATCCAGCTTGCTATCATGTAGTTCACAGCACTGCCTCAACCAAAAACAGTGGTCATCAAACTATGAGGATACATCCATACATCCATACATCCATAAACGACGGCATTATAGATGTCGTCCTAATAAGATGATGAAAACCGGTTTGGTATGCACGTGGCACAATACGACACAAGGACAGTGCCGCTATGTCGTATCAATACTGGTGGCATACTCCGGTTAATATATATATATATATATTTTTTTTTTTCTATATTCCAACTTACTTCCTCTCGGGCATAGGCTGAGAGCCTTAACATTCACCGCTTTACAATGAACAGTGAAGCCTGTGAGGTCTTGTTCCAGTCTAGGGAGTGAGACATGTGAAGCACGTAGAGTACAACGAGCACCTGCCATCTTGCCTTCACATGAGGCATGGTGCTCACTCATGGCCCAAAACGACCCCATCTCTTAAGCCACCTCGTTCCCGTGCTTCACTGTCTCACTCCCTACACTCGGACTCTCACACTTACACACACACAACGCCACCTGTTGAGCAGATAACTCACCAGGCATTGCACCCCTATAGCATATTTTGAATATGGGAATATTCATACAGTGCTATTTAATCAGGGAACAATGAGGGTATTTTATTGACGTTTCGGTGGGCTTTGTGGTAATGCACTGATACTAGGTACAGCACAAATTCCATCCCAATAATATCTTCCCATTGATACATCGGGATTTGAACCCGGGACCTTTGGATTACCAGGCCAGTGGCAAGACCACTCCACCACACCTCCCCTACGACATGTATATATACACTTAGTTACTAGACGAACAAGGCAAGGGGGGACGACTGAGCACGGGGGTACAAATATCTATACTCGTCATGGAGAGAGAGATACGAGGTAGCTTTCCTGCATCTCTCCTGATAATCGTCTGCAGATTGGTCATAGTGAGTTTATCCGAATTAACAGGCCTAAATCAATACAATAACTGGCATAGGGTTATCGGGTGTATAGAGTCATGGTTAAAGGTTGTTACATAACTCGTAATTAACTTATCTAAATCAACAGGCATAAATCAATACAAGAACTGGCAAGGGACACAAATTGACAGACGAACAATGCAACGTGAGGTTATGTATAGCTAACTGCTAAAAATGGGGGAACGAAGATAGGTGTCTTCTCTTTTTACAAGTTCCCTAAATAATGTTAACATTAGGGAGTTGGTACATCAATAAAATAGCAATGTGGATCTCAGTGAGTTATGGGGCTGTCTAGTGTAATTTCATAATTAATCTCGGAATTACTCCTAGGTATTTTGTCTAGTGAAATGGAGGTGGTATTAGGAAGGTTGGGAATATATATAGTTAGTGGATAAAACAACGGGAGGTTAGAGACATAGAATTACTAGAATTGGGGGGGGGGGGGACTATGATTGTTATATAACTAAATACAGGGCTGACGTAATCACGATCTGATTTGGTGTGAAATGGAAGCTAAGGTGTCTTAGATCGCCTCGAACCTACACAATGAAAGTATTATAGCCTGTATGGTGGTTACATAATTAAATACATACTTAGGTGGTACATCAAGAATATCAGTGAGTAAAGTATTGTGGTTTATATATTAGAAGACTGTGATTGAGAGACGTATAATATGTGGAATGAATTGGGAGAGAGAGAGAGACCCAATCGGGGATGGAAAAGGGACCTGGGATCTCGTTGGGGATGGGGGTTTCGCTCTCAGGATTTTCGTTCCTGTGGCTCGTTAGGGGTGGAGGTTTCGCTCTCAGGTTTTTCGTTCTTGTGGTATTTTAAATATGTTTGTATACTCTTCTCGATAGGAAGATATGAGGCTTAGATATTGCTGATATCAATTATTGATCAAAACATACTTGGAGCCGAGACATCACTTATTAGCGCGACTGTATAACCTATGTCTATTACAGCTCCAACTTTCTTATAGCATGAAACTCGTAAGTGGTCAATTGGTATAAGATGGGTTTAAGGAGAGGTTTTGGGGGGGTTTCTGGACCCCCTTCTCCCTATTTGTCTATCTATCTACAGTATAATATTATGCTCAGGCCCAATCCCCACTTTTCCTTTTTTTGTTTTTTTTTCTCCCTAAACAAAATAATGTACAATAATTCTATTGACCAATAAATAAACCCTTGCAAACAAGAATTATGAGGGGTCAACTACAACATTTAAAACACATAGAGGGAAATGAGGGATGCCACTTACTAAAAAGAATCGTACAAGAAAAACATGAATTTGCAACAGATCCCTGGTTAGAATCCACCATTAAATACCTCCGAGAAGTGAAAATTACATATGATGACTTAATATATATAGGTAAAGTCCAGTTGAAGGGTAAATTACTAGAATGGGATTCTATAAAATGTGGAGGGAACAACTGAACAAGCAAACTATAGTTTAGATATTTATAGAATGTATAAGAACGAAATAAGGGGAGACGAGCCAATAAATGATAACAGACCAGCTTCGATCTGTTATCCTATACAAAGCAAGAACAAATAACCTACAATTAAATTATATACATAGATTCACAGGAGGAAACGCAGGATGTGAAATGTGCGGGGATGGAATAGAGGACCTAAGGCATTTCATTCTGGGGTGCCTTGGCAGCCCTGCATACACAGAGGAAAGAAGATTGGAACCTCTATTCCAACAACCATTTATAGAAGATGAATGCCAGATACTTGGTAGCTTAATTTTTAGTAGCCATAGCATAGGGTAAAAACGGCAATGTATAGATTTTGGAGAAAAACAAAGAAACAAAACAATACATGAAGAGACCGCAAACAAAATATATAGGCGAAAGATCGAGAAACAATATCAGCAACCAAGAATAAAGGGAAACAAGCAAGAAGTAACAAATAAGAAGAACGAAGAGCAAGCAAGAAGAAATAGCACATAATATTTTTTACTGATAAATCAGAAAACTGAAAACACGACAAAGGGGAGGCGCCGTTGCAAAGGCATAGCTTCCCGACCAGCAACTGAACTGAACTGAACTGCTTAATTAGCTAATTTACTGTCACCTATTAACATCTAACAACATTTTTGCGTATTTGCGAACTAAATATATATATTTTGCCTATGTATTTATAGTTTAAACGACATTACTAATCTATGACGATAATTGGCATCACTAAATATAAGATTTTATGTGGTAACAGTGTCCACTGTCCAGCTCAACTCAGTCGAGGTTTGAAGTTTCTTCGCGGTGGGTAGTGTCATTCGTGCTCCATCTGCATCTTTCCGTGTGGTTCTTCGTTTTCCCTGTTAAATTGTAAACTGTGTGTTTTATTGTTATACATTTATTACACTCATCATTCAATTCATTTACAACATGACTGATAGCAGTTATACCGGTGTAAAGGTGGAGCTTTTCTGGGGTGCCAACACGGACGACTGCTTATATGTGATGGGGCTTATAAATAATTGCCCTAACCCAGTTAAGTTCCTCGTCGATACAGGGTGTTCTTCAACAATGATTCCTCTTGATTTTGTGGAACTATTAAACCTTGGCGACCAATTTTCAGGCATCAGAGATGAGGCCATACCTTCAATATGTGGTGTAGTTGGTCGCCTGTCATTGACTTTGGGGGAGCTGACTACAAGACCTCTGGTAGTTGTTTCAGACCGGTTAACATTGGGTTTTGGGTTGCTCGGAGCAGATATTCTCTTAGGATGTAGATGTATAATTGATATGGACAATAGCTTCCCCCACCTCATTGTGCGTAGTCCACATATGTTTCCAATCCCTCGTATAATATCTGAAGTCAGTGTGATCATAAATGGTCTTAACTGTTCTGCGGTACTAGACACTGGTTCATTTGGGGTATTTATTCCACACAGGATTGCAATGAGGGCTGAGATGACTGTGGAGTCCGTGCCTGGTTCTACTGTGGAGTTGGGTAATATTAGAACTCCAGGTACCGGAGTATCTGTGTTCCAGAAGGAAATAGTATCAAACTTCAAGATACTAATGGGAAACCTAAAGTTAAAGGTGTCCGAAGCTTTAGTTATTCGTGATGAACGGCTATTTGGGATCCCGGTTCTCGGAATGAGTTTCCTGAAATGTATGAAGAGGTTGGACTGCACTCCTTTTGGGCAGTGGTTTGATGAGAATCGATCTCCATATTCCATTGAATGTCAGGTTTTGTTAGAGAGGAAGCGCCATCAACTTCTGGCTGGCTTTGATACCGAGAATGAGCTTGGGTGGAGAAGTATGAAACGAAAGCTTGAATCTGATGATAGTGATGTTGAGGCTGAGCCAGATATAGATATGATGAGTGAAAGCGTTCTTTATGATTAGCCCAATACCTTTCCTCTGCCTTATTTCTCGAGTTAGCCTAGGCCTAGCAAGGTCAGGTCAGGTGAAGTTATTGACTATCGAGGGAAAAGCCATTACAATAGAACAGCACCCTGTATCTAGGCCTACTTTCCGAAGCTTGTTACTTGTAGTGATGGGGAAAAGGAGTGTTGAAGGGAGAGGAAGCTGTTGGAGTGGCTTGCCTTTTTGTGTTACTGGGTGTAAGCATGTGAAACAGTGCACTAGGAATTAGCCTACTACCATAGCCTAGTCCTACCCATTAAATAGATATTTGGCTGCGATCAAACCCAGGTCAAGCAGATTCACACTATCATACTGTCTACTCGGCCGCTGCGTTTCTTGACCCCTACTGTACCAGAAACTTTTTAAAAATCTTATTTTAGCTATATTTAGACGCTTTTGTGCAGTTTAAGAAGGGTTAAGCAAGATATTTTGGTAAGATTAGGAGTAGTGGGTGTACCACTACCAATATACAGCATAAATCATCTATAAAACAACCTAACCTAACCTAGTACTACATGAATACTAGGTTTGGTTAGGTTAGGTTAATGTTTTATAGATGAGTTATGCTGTATGTTGGTAGTGGTACGCCCACTACTCCTAATCTTACCGATATTTTGAAGCCTGTTAGGCTAATTGCTAGAGGCCATTTTTAAGCTGCAGAAAATTGTCTAATAGTTGCCAGAATATGATGAAAAAGACGTCACCGGTACAGAATGGGGTAAATTGATACGGTGTGACAGTCACAAGTTTTAGCATGTGTTTTTTTTTTTTTTGCATTTTTTCTTTGATATACAGTGTTGTTTTACCTAACTAAGAAACCACCTAACCTAAAAGTATATAATACGTGGATAGAAACTAACCTAAAATGTATGCAATTACCAAAGCAGCACTGGATCGCGCAACTGTAAGGTCCCCCGAGTAAGGTAGGAGGGGAAAAAAAAATCTATAAAGCAGAAATCCCGTAAAACAGGACTTGTCATTATGCAGACAAGACTGTGTATTACCCTATATCTCCCTTATAATACATTTGCGAAGGGAAGGACATATATAGGACTGAAGACTATTATATAGCATACCTATAGGCTACACAAACATCGATGGGGCTTGTAACGTAACTGTCACACCGTAAAATCTTACCCAGAAGGGGTTAAGGTCTCGGGTGCTGGACAACTCGTACAGAGTTGTACAAGACGCCGACAGAACACGTCAACTTCGGGATGGATGTAGTTTCCGGGTGTATGGTCGTCATGTTTACATAGGGCGATCGCCGCGGTTAACTTCGCGTCTATTTTGACGGTGATTTTTGTTTTGTTATTTGCCCCCTGCTAGCAATATACAGTAGCCTAGCCTATATGACGATGAGTCAATGACAATATGTCATTGGGTGGGGGGGGTTTGAGGGGATATTATTGTATCCATTGGCATTCAAAATAGACGGGAACATGATTGCAAATGTCCTTCGCCTTCCCCACCGCTGCCGCCGTCATGTTTATATTTGTCGATCACTGTGGTTAAGTTCACGTCTATTTTGACGGCGATTTTTTGGGGTAATTTGCCCCCTGCTGGCAATATATATATATGATGATGACAATATGTCATGGGGTGGGGGGGTATCCAACGGCACTGCGGCAGTCAAAATAGACGGGAACATGATGGCAAGCGTCCGCCGCCGCTCCGAGTAGTGTAAACAATGATGGCGGTACGCCCGAACTCTACATTCTACCCGGATTATGTGCAGTTTCAAAAGGATCTGTGGTACGGTAGCAAAATGGGTTAAGTGAGATCGTTTGAACAGTAAGTGTGTTAATTTTTGGAGGCCCTTGTGAAACTGAATATATTTGTCTAATAGTACCCATAATATAGTTAAGAGGACGACACCGGTACTGAAAGGGTAAATAAATAAATAGCATTTTATATATTCACTATGATGACATTGTATCACTAACCTTTCAGGTAAAAGTTGTGTTATCGGGCGTACCACTACCGACATACAGCATAGCTCGACCTCTCTAAATCATTAACCTAACCAAACAACCTAACCTAACCTAGTATTCATGTAGTAATGAGAATACTAGGTTAGGTTAGGCTTTTTAGTTAGGTTAAGTATTTATAGATGATTTATGTTTTATGTCAGTAGTGGTACACCCGATAACACAACTCTTATCACCTTTCACAACACAATATCCAGTTCTGGATCATTTTATCTGAAGGTGGCAAGGATGAACTTTGCGTGACATCCGCAGGGGGGCTCAGCCCCCTCTTTTTAAGAGTGGGTTAGGGTGGTGTGGTCCCCCAGCCACCGGCGGAGAAATTTTGATTTAATATGAAAGTACTGTACTGTACAAATATCACCAACAAGCAATATAAGAGTGGGAAAAAAAAAAAAAAAAGAGGCTTTATTCCCTGGACTTGCAAGCCATGCCTAGAACGCACCCCACCAGCCTTGTCATCTCCTTCAGTGCCTCCACAGGTCCCAGAGTTTGCTTCCATCTCTCCACCACTTAAGCGACAATGCACCACAGTTTCTACTCCACACCAGCGCATCTTACACTCGACAGCTTTTACCGGAATAGACTTTTCTCTAAGTCTCGACGAATCCACTGTGAACAACAACTATGTCCAGCTTGGCTGCTTGGCGAATCTCTGTCATCCAGTTGTACAAGCAACATACCCAACACTACCTCCAACCAGACAGCACCAAACATCAGCAACATCTCTCCCAGAAGGCAAAGGCGTATAAATTTGCTAATCCACCGTCACAACCTTCCATTCTATCAACTGGTCTCATTTCTTCATGGCGAAGCACAACTAGTTTCCATCCAGGCACAGTTTGTTTCTGATGACAAACTTTCTAGATGGCAGCGGACGAAGTTCAACACCTCACAAGCCAAAATCTTCTCCATTTGGTACCAGTTCACAGACAAACCGCTCACTGGGGCTCCTGTCCCAAATCAGCAAGGTCTACCAGCCAGCCACCCGATTATAAATTGTAATAATTTTTAGTTGCAAACTTTTTTTATAAGTAAAACATTTCCTTTTTTAATATGACGAAGTTGCTTTTATACTGATAATAGTTTTAGTTGCAAACTTTTTTTATAAATAAAACATTAACTTTTTTAACCCTCCGACCCCGGCTAGGGAATATCGTGACTGTACTTTGTGTCCGGGGGTTTTCAGGAATTTTGGTCCCTGTTGATTCACATGTTACTCCTGAAATACATTACACAAAGTTATAAAAAAAACAGAAAAATGTAGCACAAACCTTCATGTGTAGAATGCCGTTGAGTAGAGGTCTCTAGCCCAAGTGATTGCATAATGGTGAGCGCGGGAAGTGGAGTGATTTTTATGCGTGAAAATCATCCCGCGTTCGGATGCGTCGCCTTTGCCCAGGCCCCGGCTCGGCTAACCTACTGTTTTCTTAGCCACTCGTCGCGCAAAACCTTTTACCTCCCGGAGGCGATTTTATGTATTGATAGTGATGTTATTATAGTTATTTGGAGTCCAATTATATAAAATATGTTTATTAGGCTATGATTGTAACAAATATTTCACATTTTCACTCGATACCGTAGTTTTTATGAGTAATTGAGGTAGGTTATTGTTATATTAGGCACTGATTATTCGTTATCACAGGTGTTTATTATACTTTGGCCATCTAATATTATGTCATGTGTCACTTTCACTTAGTTATATGCTTTGTAAACGTTTTATATACAATTTATTGTGTCTTTTTTCACTTATTTATATATGTTTTCATAATACATGATTTTTTTATCACAATACACCTGTACATTGTTTTATTTCCACTTGTTGCCTATATACATACATATTGTCAGTCTTTGGTACTTTCACTATGATTATTAGTTAGTACTCCTGCTTGCTGTGGTATTCAGCAAAGCACGGTATAGTACATAGTGACACCTGGCACTCCACACACTGCATGGTGGTCTTTTTGTGCTTCCTCGGCCTCACCTGGCTGTTCCAGCAGACATGGCACCGCCTTCTGCTAATGGTGACTCCATCTCGTTCCAGAGGCAGGTAACAGAGCTTGTGCACATTTAGATACTGTGCACACTGCAGGCGGTCCTGAACGGGGCGCCCAGGTTGTGCCACTGCCCTCTGTGGAGCTAGAGCGGGGGCAGCACGCCCACGAACTTTGGCGGCGCGCACCCTAGGGCGGCCAGGAGCGCGACGGCGCCCAGGCCCAGCCCGGCGGCCAGCCCGGCGGCCAGGAGCACGACGGCCCTGGGCAAAGCGTCTGGGTTGAGGGTCGTCGATGTCCATAAAGTCGTCGTCATCGTCGTTGTCGTCAGAGCCGTCATCTTGCCCTGACGGTGGACCCAGGTAATCATGGCCAGAGTCATCTGTGAGGTGCCCTTCTTCTTCAGAGCCCCCCTCATAATCTCGCGGGGAACGAATGATGCGTGGGCGGCGTGTAGGTCGGCGAGGTGGGGAAGGAGTGGGTAAATAGGCCGAAAGTGGGGGGTCCTCAACCCTAGGGAGTGCTGGTGGTGGTGGGGAAGAATGGCGGGAGCCTGGGGCAACTTGGGTGGCGTGGGTAGATAAGGAAGACAATGGCGGGTCAACCTCAGCCTCCCGCTCAGCCTCACTATCATCACTTTCATCGTCATGGTCAAATCCACTAAAAAAGGCGTATCTTTCATGGATTTCGTCTAGATCGTCAAAATCTTCACTATAGTGAGACTGATAAGACTCGGAGCTATCACTACCCAACTCATCAACACTATTTTGGCCTTCACCACGTTCATAACTCCTCAAAGCTATCTCAATACCTCCGGGAGTCAACGCATCTTGTACGTGCCTTTGCGTTAGGGCGCGACGAACATGGGCAGGCGTCGAAGGGAGCGTAGAATCGGACACAAGGGAATAACTTTTTGGGCTAGTATCCATGTTGGCGGCAGGGTAGAGACTGTTTTGGTGGCGTACATGCTGTCTGGTGGCGTCGCCTAGCGACGCCTGGTGACCACGGAGCGAAATTTTTACGCGCGCCATTCGAAAGCACACACGCAAGCAATGGTACAGTGTTGTACCACCCGGGTTCCTCGGGCCAAAAAAAAATGGTACACACGTGTACCACCCGGGGTCTAAGGGTTAATATGACACAGTTGCTTTTATACTGTTTTTTTTTTTTTTTTTTTTTTTTCTATATTCCAACTACTCCCTCTCGGGCATAGGCTGATAGCCTTTACACTCTACCGCTGAACACGGAGAGGCCCGTGAGGTCTTGCTCCAGTCTAGGGAGTGAGACATGCGAAGCCCAACGGCTCGAAGCAATTCCATCTCTGAAGCTGCTCCGCCTCCGGGCATCACAGTTTCATCCTGAAGGCTCGGACCCTCACTCTCAGAACGCCACCTATTGAGCAATTAACTCACTAGGCATGGCCCCCCTGTAGCATATTTTTGAATATGGGAATATTCATACAATGCTATTTAATCAGGGAACAATGAGGGTATTTTTTTGACATTTCGGTGTGCTGTGGTAATGCACTGATACTAGGTACAGCACAAATTCCATCCCAATAATATCTTCCCATTGACATATTGGGATTCGAACCCGGGTCCATTGGATTACCAGTCCAGTGGCAAGACCACTCTGCCACACCTCCCCTTTTTGCTTTTATAAAGTAATCACAGCCATATATACTGTAATTTTATAATTAGGAAACCAGCCATCTTAGTTTTAACTTTTAATTTACTTAATGTGAAAATTTCATGAAGGTCCAAAGCCCTTGTATTTACCTAATTGTAGTTTACAGGAGTTGAGCTAAGCTCGTGTTGTCCAGTCTCTCAGTCTACTTTCATCCAATTTTTTCTTGAAAATATGGATGTTCCTTGCCCCTACCACCGCCTCCTCCAGCCCATTCCATTTGTCAATACATCTAAATGGTGTAATACATCTAAATGGTGTAATACATCTAAATGGTGTAATACTGTACATCTAAATGGTGTAATACATCTAAATGTACATGTAAATGGTGATGGCTAATTATAGGGGCTATATTTTTCGGTGTTATCTAAAACACATAGGAACTGCTATTGGCCGAACGTTCGGCAAGAATGTAGTTACCGGGTGTACCGCCCGTCTTGTTTACACTACGCGGACGCTCACCATCATGTTCCCGTCTATTTTGACTGCCTTTGGATACAAAAGTACTGTACATTACCTTAACCAAACAACCTAACCTAGTATTATAGATTTATAAGTATTTATTTTATTATAAGTATTTATAGATGATTTATGTTGTGTCGGTAGTGGTACACCCGGTAACTACATTCTTCCCGAACTTTCTTAAGGGCGAACCTTCTGGCATCCCTTTTTATCCCCGGGGGAAAAAAATCTTGGGATTTTTTTATTTGGTCATTAACCCGGGAGCTGCGGGGAGACTCTTAAGAGTTCCCCCGGCGGACTGCGGGAAGACTCTTGAGAGTAAGTAAAATAAAAAATCAACTTTTGACATCGAATTTTTTATTTTTTTTTATTTTTATTTTTTTATTTATTTATTTTTTTTGGCCCCTGGGCCATGCAAAATCTCAGTCCTCTACCTCCCCTCCTTCAGTTATCACCTATTTTCCCTATTATTCCCTTATTCTGAGGTATATTTTCGTGCTAACATTAGCGAGTTGCAAGCAGGGTGTTGTCATCACTGATGGCAAGCGAGTGCAAGAGAGAGAGAGAGAGAGTATCGATCGACTGTGTCTCAGTGGCCTTGGGGGAAATTGGCGGGAAAGCAGTTTGCCTCACCCATACATTATACAACTCGCGGGCTATATCTCCGATTTTGACCATCCAAACGCTGTTTTCACTCGTTTTATTGTTGTTTCAGGTTAATACCTTTATAATCAACCCATAATAGGAGCATATGGATAATTATTAATGCTATTAATGGTACAATGAATATTTTAGTGACGGAAACACCTCAAATACGTCAGCACAGGGGGACGTTTTCAATTACCCCCATGCGCACTTGTTAGGTTAACCCTCCAGCCCCGGGGGCTATAGCTTATGACTGTACTCCTGTACCGGGGGTTTTGAGGATTTTTTACCTATGTTAACTACTCTGTAAAAGAATGAATATTGCATGTAATGTTGTGAATAAAAAAAAATAATGTTCCACAAACCTTCCTCTGTCGAATGGCGTTTAGTAGAGGTCTCTAGCCCCTCTGGTTGCATAATGGTGAGCGCGGGAAGACGAGTGCTTTTTTATGCGGGAATTTCCTCACGCGTCCGAAAGCGTCGGCCCGCCCTGGCTACGACGCACCTAGCCGCTCGCCGCGCCAAAGTATTTATCTCCCTTAGACGATTTTAGTGTTTGATATTGAGAATGTGATGTTTGTTTTGATATTTTCTAGTTATTTTGAGGCCAATTATATAAAATATGTTTATTAGGGTATCAATTTCACTGATATTGGTAATTTTCACTCGATACCGTACATTTTATTAGTAATTGAGGTAGGTTATTGTTGTATTAGGCACTTATTATTCGTTATCACAGGTGTTTATTATACTTTGGCCATCAAATCTTAGGTCTTGTGTCACTTTCACTTTGACAAATATGCTTTAGAGAGTGTCACTGTCACTGATAATGCTCATTTTCACTCGATACCGTACATTTTATTAGTAATTGAGGTAGGTTATTGTTGTATTAGGCACTGATTATTCGTTATCACAGGTGTTTATTATACTTTGGCCATCAAATCTTAGGTCTTGTGTCACTTTCACTTTGACAAATATGCTTTAGAGAGTGTCACTGTCACTGATAATGCTCATTTTCACTCGATACCGTACATTTTATTAGTAATTGAGGTAGGTTATTGTTGTATTAGGCACTGATTATTCATTATCACAGGTGTTTATTATACTTTGGCCATCAAATCTTAGGTCTTGTGTCACTTTCACTTAGTTATATGATTTGTAAATGTTTTATATACAATTTATTGTGTCTTTTTTCACTGATTTATATATTTCTATAGGTTCTAATCATATGAATGTCACTTGGTATATACATATGTGTCACTTTCACATATTATTATGGTGGAATTGTATTTGTATCAATTTTCTCATAATACTTGACTTTTTTATTATAATACATTGTTTTTCTTTCACTTTTTGCCTATATATAATTATAGTGTACATATTGTCATTTTATTGGGCAATTTCAGTATGATTATTAGAACTCCTGCTTGGTGTGGTAAGCAGCGAAGCACCCTACAGCACAGAGTGCCACCTTGCACTCCACACACTCCGTGGTTGACTTTTTACCTGGGTGCGGCCTCACCCTGCTGTGGTAGCAGACATGGCACCGCTTCTGATTTGTTCTTCCTGCTGCATTCTGAGGAAAGTAACCAAGCTGGTGCCTAAGCAGGTATGGAGCAGACTGCAAGCGGTCGATAACGGCGGGCCCAGGATGTGCCACTGCCCTCTGTGGCGTAGCATACTTCTCCAGGAGCCCCGTCAACACCTGCTTTTGGAACCTCCGCAGGCTGTTGAACTTCAGGGGTGGGTTCTCATTCCGAAGCCTGTATATATTATAGGCATTCAGAATTGACATGTCCACCATATGCAGAAAGAACTTTTTGTACCATCTGCACGAGGTACGCAGGCAGTCAATGAAGCCTATCTGCATGTCGGACTTGTCCACCAGCCTCATGTTGACATTGTAGTCCAGGACAGTATCGGGCTTGGTCACCCTGGCCTGGGTGCGGCGATCCACCTTGCCAGTCTCCACCATTTCCCCCTTGTGGATGGTGGTCAGGAGGTTGACCTTCCGCTGGTCGTGCCAGTGGATAGCCAGAATGGGCCCCGACTTCTTCCTGAAGACATCACCTTTTTTGGTCTTTGCAGGGAAAGTTGGCATGCCCTTCCTTTTCCCTCGTACTGTGCCTACAGTCCCTGTCTTGCGCTCATGCAGGTACTGTGAGAGAGTGGGGGACGTGTAATAGTTGTCCGTGTAGAGGACGTGATTTTTATGGAAGTAGCGGTCCATCATGGCTTGCACCACTGCTCCGCCAAATCCAATGAGGGGGTCCACAAGCACGTCCCCTTCCTTCCCGCTGTACACCAGGAAGTCCAGGACATAGCCAGTTGTGCAGTCGCACAGCACAAAAAATTTTATGCCAAAGCGATGTCTTTTGGAGGGGATGTATTGCCGGAAGCTGAGTTTTCCCCGGAACAGCACAAGAGACTCGTCAATGACGACCTTGCGGAAGGGCTTGAAGTAGGAGGTGAAGCGGTCTCGCATCATCTCATACAACGTCCTAATCTTCCACAGCTTGTCTGGGCGGTGGACGTCGGTGTTGGTGACAAGATGGAGCGCTGCGAGGATATCAAGGTACCGGTCGCGAGCCATATATTTCCCGAAGGCAGGGGTTGAAATTAGATCATTGGTGATCCAATAGTCAGGCAACCTATGCTTCCTGACATGAGGCATTAGCATGGTGAGTGCCAGGAACACCATGAATTCTTGATGAGTCACTGGGGTCCACTTCCTCATATGGCCCTTGGTCACCTTGCCCAAAAAGTGTACCTGGAATTGGTGCTGCTTGTTTGTCTCTTTGACAACATAGCCTACCACCTCCTCATCAAAGAATGCCTCAAATAGTTGGTGTGGTGGAGCATTGGGGCCTGCAGGAAAATTGGGGGTAATGCCTGAACCCTCCAGTGCCTCATCAAAAGGTGGCACATCAGGGTTGTATCCATCCCCATCAACTACGTCCTGCCATTGAAAAACGTAGAATGGGTCTTGTCTACGCTGACGAGGAGCTCCAACTGGTAGCCCAGTACGCCCACGGCCAACTCGGGAGGCGCGCGCCCTAGGGCGGCGGCGAGGGCGTCGGTCAGGGCGGCGGCCAGGGCGGCGGGCAGAAAGACGGGCAGCACGAAGCCGGGCCAAGCGGGTGGGTCGAGGGTCGTCGATGTCCATATAGTCATCGTCATCGTCAGAGTGGTCATCTTGCCCTGACGGTGGACCTATGTAATCATGGCCAGAGTCTTCAGAGCGGTGCCCTTCATCATCAGTGGCCCCCACATAATCTGGCGGGGAACCAGTGATGCGTGGGCGGCGTGCGGGTGGGCGAGGTGGGGAAGGAGTGACAGGTGAGGCTGTGTCCTCCAGAGGTCCCGGGCTCCTTGGCCTGCGACGAGTCACAGAAAGCAATGATTCACTTTCACTAGGCCCAGGTATTGGGGTGGCGACCTCAAATACTTCTGCAGGAAGACATGTTGAAGGCGGGAGAGGTGGGGAGGACCGTGGGGAAAGTTGCGGGGACGTATGGCTGGGGCCGGCAGGGGTGGACGCCGCCGCGGGAGCCTCAAACAAAACTCTCTTACTTTTCTTCATCTTCTTGGTATATTTTCTACCTTTCCCCTTTTCGGCAGCAGTATGTCTCCT